>JAYEVD010000516.1:0-52494 GCA_036346405.1 Phyllostachys edulis
CGTATGACTACATAATGGTGCCTTTCAACCAGAGTATGTGCTTCACTACTTGCTATATAAATTTCATTTCTACTTTATACGTTAAGACTAACTTAGGTTTAATTACTATAGCGACATACATGAGTAGGTACCATCGATCCTTATAGTCATTGTACCAAAGTGAACAAGGTAATATACCTTGATTCCCTACTCAAAGAAAAAGCACGACTTCATCACTTTGTACAAGGAATACTGATAGGTATGCTTATTTCCTCCATACATAACTCTATTGTAGTCTTCCTTCGCTTGAAATAGCCGAGGATAACTTTTTGGAATCATGTAGGTCGCTCATCGCCTATGTTGACGATGGAGGATCATACAAGGATCGAACGCCACATCGCAACACAGACATGATTTTCAGACACGCCACAACACAATAATCCTATATCATACTTCATAATAATGCGCCTCGAACCCGACTATACGATATATGTAATTCTATTTTTGCAAAGGCCGCCAGAAAAATGATCGACTATGTGCATTCTACATTTGCCATCATATGCAACAAATCATTGCTTCTAAGATGAAGGATCCCGAGGGTTGTCAATATCGAAATAATTATTTCCTAATTATAAATTTAACTATATATGCTTACCACTTTACTCTTGCTAACGACAGGACTTGATCATAGATTTAGATGCACTCGTTGCGAAAGAGATCACAGACGTTTGAGGGAAGCTCTGCGCTTTTCACAAGAAAGCAGATCATTAACCCCAACGAAGAGTTTCACTCACGCCGCAAAGTTTCAATTTCGAATTCTCTCAACCACATGCAAACAATTGATTCAATTGTAATCCAATTGTAACTATAGCGACAATACTTGAACAAATTCTTCTGTAATTTATTTTGAGTAATGATCACTTTGAGTTGTCAACAATTGATTATCTGTGATGTATCTATTTTCCGCATGCTTGTTTTCAGAGGGCATGGCTAGCAATTCCTGAGGCTAGCCAAAAATCAAAAGAAAAATAGTTAGGTATAAAGAACTATCACATACGTTTTTTTTTTGTTGAAACCGTCTGTGAAGGTATAGTATCACATACGGTTTCCATTAAAAACCGTCTGTGATACATAGAATATCACAGATCGCTCCATTTTCTAACCGCTCGTGAAGGTATAGTATCACGACGGCTTCCATTAAAAACCGCTCGTGATACGTGGGATAACTAAACGATTGTTATTTCCTAACCGTCATGAAATCACGCACGGTTAGAAAGAACCGTCTCGTGATAACTACGTATCACGCATTTTTGTCACATCCCTAAATTAATAAAAGGATTACTATACATCTCATGAGCATACATCATGATTTTAACACTTTTTCATAATTTATTGCACTTGGAAAATCTTAGACAAGTGTTAAACCCACACCTTACAAATTTAATTTCAAACAAAAACAGAAAACAAACCTTATTTTAATCACTTGCAAATAATTTATTCAAATACTAGAACAAGTGTAATGATTTAATATAATTTTTTCCAAATTTTTGGGACTGGTTTAAACCCTAAGAAAAATTCAAACACAATTTAATGATCTACATTAAGCTTGAATTTAAATTATACACATTATATCATGAACAGTAGTGTTCAACAATTTTTGTGGACACTATACCTTCCCAGAAACCCCTCTGAATTATTTCATAATTTTTAGAAATTTATTTCTATTTTTAGAGCCCTAGTCAAGCCTAACTTTTGTTTGGTCAAACTGATTTTAACCTCAGGGTCAGCACTGTTCAAAGGACTTGAACCCTATACTGTTGCCCGAGCCAAGCGGCTTGACCGAACCAACTAGGCACACCACCCACATCTGGACTGTCCGATCGACATCGTGTGGTCCAAATGAACTCAAGACCTCGACGCCTTTTGGTCCAATTTCAGCCGCCTCGCCCACGCCCACCCATTTACTGCTCGCGGGGACTGTAATGTTTCAAAATTTTGTTACCAAATTAAATTTAATAAAGTTATTATATTATTGGTTTTTCTGAAATTTGAAAGAGTTTGATTGCTTTATTTGAATTTCTGAAGTTTTACAAGTCAAAATTTAATTATTTTCGGAATTTTAAAAGCTTTTACCTAATTATTTTAAAGCCAAAATAATTTATTTGCAAAATTAAAAGCCAACTTTAAGTTGAAAATAATTTTATTAAGTCCAAAATAATTCTAGGAATTTTTATGAATTTTTCTAGAATTTTTGGACTCTATTTGCTATGTTCTAAAAATATTTGTTAAATGCTTAATCCTTATTTCGAAAATAAAATAAATAAATAAATAAAATTCTGTTCAACTGTTCAACATTAGGTCTCAATAGTAACTGATGAACAGTAATTTTGAGAGAAAAAAAATAAATAATAAAAATCATTCTAATATGATTATTTAAACTAAAACTGCTGCTTTACGCAAAATAACCCTGCCAATGTCCTTTGTTTACCTTATGCATGCATTACAATTCCATATTGGTGTAACTTGCGAGCACGGTAGTTGTGCTCATACTTGCTTTATGCAAACAAAATTTGAGAGGAGAAGAACTTCACCATCACATGTGGATCTCGGCGACTAAGCCGCTTATCCCAATGATTGCCTCTGGCAGATCACCGACTCCACTACTTCTTCGCCTTCCATTGTGTTATTTATCGCTGGCTTGTAAGCCTCTTTTGTAATAAACTCGAATAATTATTAATAAAGTGTGTGATATGTTTTGATTATCATTTTTGTTTAACTGTACACTAGAAATCCCGGACTAGTGTATGAACACGAAGGGTTCGGATCTTCGCTCCCCGTGTCCGGCATAAAAGTGGTATCGAGCCATATCGATTTGAGGTCGTGACCTAGTTAAAATGGCCGTTAGTTGAAAAACTTCAAAACTTGTTTTATACAACAAGGAAAATAATTTGTTCTCTCCTCATCTTGGTCATCTTTCCATCCTTACCTCCCTCTGGGTATTCTTTCTTACCTTATTCTTTCTCACCTTATTCTAGCTTCACCGTTTTATAATCTCAAATGGATCCTCTTTCCCTTGAAATCTCTATAGGACCGAGCCTGTCGTGATCAAGCACTGGATGCCTGGGATAATAGTGCAGATGATTCAAGCCCTACAACACGCCCAGTCCTTGGGAGTCGCTCTTGTAAAGAATAACCAAGCTATGTTTGGATGCCAAGCTAGGTAGCCTTGGAGAATCATGGATGAATTTGATATTTGGAGTTAAAGATTTTAGCATTCACGGATGATTATAAGGAGTTCTAGTGGATACTAGAGTATGTTAGTGGATACAAGAGTATGTTGGTGGATATGCCCTGATTTTGAATGGTTTAAAGAAGAGCAGTTCGGTGGATTGTATAGATTATGCAATTAGGAGATGATCGTAAAGGAAAATGTCAATGGATTTTTGAAGGATATAGAAATCTGGTAAGCCGATTTGATTTTTAGGAAAAAAAATTCGATTTTATCCAAGTCTTGAATTGTTGGTAATGTTGGTTGGAAACTTGAAATTTGATATACCTAAATAGAGAAGTTGGATTTGAAAGGAAACTTGATCGGATTATAGAGATATGTTTTGATCAGATTATAGAATTGCATAATTGTTGGATATTGGAGTATACAAACTTATGCTTGTTGGATGTTGGAATGAATGATTAAGGGATATCTTGCTGATTGAAGTTGGTCAAAATATTTGCCGGTTAAATGGTGATAAAATAATTGGCGGATTAAATTGAAATTTGTGGATCTCAAGTAGTCGTTTGGAGAATTTTATAATGAAAGTATTAGGGTTATATGAGGGAATCCTAGAAGTTGCAACGATGAATAAGCTTGAGAAAGGTAAGTGAATCAAGTTGTGAATCGAGTTGAGAATTTTGGAGAAAGCAATTGTGTAATAGAATTTTCGTTTCAAGAATGGATATAGTTAAATTTTAGCGTGATCTTGGAGTATACCAGATTTGAAGATGTGAATTTTTGCTTTTGGATTCGTGCAGTGAAAAAAAAAATCTTGCAATCAAAGTAGTGAATTTGTTGGATTATTTAAGCTTATGCTAGGAAAGATTTGTGAGTTATGTTGTCTATCAATAGAATGAGAGATTGATTGAATGAATGGATCTTTTAATTGGGGGAAACTTTAAGATGTGTGGTTTGGTGGATCTCAATAACAATAAGTTTTGGATCTAGCAAAGTTGGGAAGACAGGATCATGGCTTCTAGCTAGCACCCTAGCACTTGGTTGCGACAAGTAGCTCATAAAGAGAGCCGGATGGAAGAAAAGGAGTGTCGTCATCTCTACCTTTCAAGGACAACATGCTGGACTTTCTGAAGACCGTGATTTGAAGATTGTCTCGTCAGCCCAACCATATAGCTTTAATTGCCCAGACTCATTCTCAGGAATTCAACAAGCTTCACCACATTTTAATAGTATCAATCGAGTAGAACGTTATATTGTTGCTTGATTTGCATAGTATATTTTCTTTTGGCACGTCGTTACATAGATCTTTTGATCTTGTGTATAGTGTTTGCTTAAGGGGTAGATTTCTCTCCTCATAGTTTTTCTTCTCATCCCTTGCTTTTCCCTCCTCTCTATCAATCGATTGGACAACTCAAACCGGTCGATGCACAAAGGACTTGAAGGACTTAATTGACACTCCAAAAATTCGGACAACTCAAGATCAATGGATATGAAGCCAACTTGAAGATAAACTCTCCTTATCTCTTTCTAGCCTCCCAATACAATCATCCAATATCTCTTTTTCTTTCTAGCCTCTCCGAATCTCGAGGACGAGATTCCTTTTAAGGGGGTAGTTTGTAATGTTTCAAAATTTGCTACTAAATTTAATTTAATAAAGTTATTATATTATTGGCTTTTCTGAAATTTGAAAGAGTTTGATTGCTTTATTTGAATTTCTCAAGTTTTACAAGTCAAAATTTAATTATTTTCCGAATTTTAAAAGCTTTTACCTAATTATTTTAAAGCCAAAATAATTTATTTGCAAAATTAAAAGCCAACTTTAAGTTAAAAATAATTTTATTAAGTCCAAAATAATTCTAGGAATTTTTATGAATTTTTCTAGAATTTTTAGACTCTATTTGCTATGTTCTAAAAAATATTTGTTAAATGCTTAATCCTTATTTCGAAAATAAAATAAATAAATAAATAAAATTGCTCGAACTGTTCCGAACATTCAGTCTCAATAGTAACTGATGAACAGTAATTTCGAGAGAGAAAAAAATAAATAATAAAAATCATTCTTTTTCCACACGTGTGCCCGTGCGGTCACCCATCCCGAAATTTTCCCCAGCCAAGCTCGCTTAACGTGCTAGCCTCATGCATGAGGTGCCTCTTGCCCTTTTGTGTTTCAATCAATATGTAACTTCCTTTTGTTCCTTTATCCCTTCTTCTCTCTCCTATCCAAGAGTTTCTTCCCAAACGCTTTCTTCTTCCCTGGACCAGAGAGCAACACGCGCAAGCATGCAGCTTCATTGATGGCCAAACAAGCTTTGAAAACCTGTGGTTTTCCTCCCCTTTCTTCACGAATTTATGGATTCAAAGTCTCGGTCATCACCTCCCCTACTCCGCCTATACCCCTCTCATCACGCCAAGACGTTTCACGGATCGCGCCATGGTCACCAAGATGCCAAGACACGATCTCCTCACTCCGCCTCCCCGCCTATAAATAGCAAAGACGGTGCCTCTCATCTCACTCATCCATCCCCGAAATCCCAACTCTTCCCTCCTTTTTCCTCCCCACGGTTGAAGCTTTTCTTCCTCCCATTAAACCTTTCTCCGCCATTTAGCGCTTGGCCCGATGGAGCTCCGCCACCACCGTCACCTCCACCAGCGTCGCGATGTCATGCTCTACACGGTGCAACCTCCCTCTTCGCCAGAATATCTCCGGAGCGCCGCCTGCACCACTGCACCAGTGCCTTGTTGACGCCTGACGCCGCCAACCGCCTCAAGCCCGCCACCACCTACGACTCGCCGCAAGGTGAGCAATCCATTTATGCCAATCGCCGGCCACCCCTCCCTTCGTCTAACCACCGGCCGCCATTTCTTATTTTTCTCCTTGTGCTGTTCGGCTAGAGAAGATAAACAGTAACCAATTATTTAGTTTCATGCTTCATAGTTTGTACATGTCCTTTTTAATCTTCCAAAAATCCGTTCTCTCAAATGCAAACTCCAAATCCGTTGATTCCTTCACCTAAATTCATCTAAATTCATCTACTATTTTTAGTATTTATCTCATAATTTTTAGATTTAATTTAATGTCTGTTAATTATTCGGTTCATTTTGCGCGTCGCCACTGTCGACGGCCGACTTTGCGTATTCCACGACAACCGAGGTGAGCGTTGTGTTCCCCGCGGTTCCATCTTCAAATCGCCGCCAACCTCACTCGCTAACTCCTCTCCGTTTGCCCGCAACACCAACGTCACCGCCGCCCAATCGGCGATTCTCCGCTCGGATGGCATCACCATCGAAGGTCATCTCGCTGAGCCAACCATGTCGCCGCGTGCCCCTCGGCTTCCTCTTCATATCCCTAGAATTCGCCCCGATCCGCTTGAATAAAAATTTCACAAACGGTCCAACTACCTTCGCCGCTATTTTCGTGCCTTTTTGATTTCCGATGACATCGCCCACACCATTGGCTTTGCTCGCAACGCGTTCTACGCAGGCTTCTTCCTTTTCCCTGAAATGTTACTCGCTCATCGGGCGCTACTATTCCTTTGACACTATTTTGCTGCCTACCAAGACCAACCTTCGCCAAATGATGCCACCATCACCATTAGGTCCGCCTCGCTCCCGGATTCCATTTTTGTGCAGCACGTCAGCCTCTCATTTCCTTTTCACCAATAGCCATTTCTCTGCAAGACCTGTGCTTGGTTAAGGTAGTTACTGTTCACGTGCATGGCATGAACAAGGCCATGCAAGCTACACATACATTCTATTTTTGAGATTTAAACTTCTACAATTCCGTTCTCATATCATATTTAACTCCAAATCCAACGATTCTTCCTCCTAAATTCATCTAAATTCATTCTCTACTTCCAGTATTTATGTGCTAATTTTTGGATTTTATTTGGATTTTATTTGAATATTATTTGAATTCGGATCGCTTACGCAGATAGATTTTTTTAATTACTTGACTAATCGGATTTCAACACCATTTGGGAACATCAATTAATTAAGCAAGGCAAGTTACACTTTGACCATGTTGCACCCACTATTTTAAAGTTATTTAATTCAGTTTTTAAAATTATTATTGCATGCATATTTCTATTCAAGTATTTCAAATTCTGCTTTTAACCATTAGATATTCCAACTGGCCATTGTATGACCAATTTGGATATTGACATGTCATTCCTTTGTCACCACTAGATAAACTAGTATGGTAAAAACCAGATGCTTAGCAAATGCTTAGACCATGATTACCAATTTTGGGGAGTTTAGCCAAATCATTTCAAATGGATTTAAAATTTGAGTCTATGGTATTGTTTTACCATGGAAGCTTATTAAAGGTGGTTTTACTAAATAAAATTAAAAATGGTTTAGACTTGGGCTAAAACGGATGAATGGTGGGTGCGAGTTTATGCACCGGGTTTAATCTGTTAGGATTAAAACCTGTGGTTTGTTTTGAAAGACGCCCAAGTCAATTAAGGACCGGTCTTTGAGCTGCTCATTTGCTATGCTCTTATCAGACCACCACACGCCCCGTATGGGCAGGACTCGCTTATTAATTTGGGATACCTCGAGATATTCGTGCCATTTTGTATGAGTGGGTGTCGGTTAGACTATAGTCCCACTGGCGCAAGAGGGGGCCCCGAACTCATGGATGGTTAGTCCAAAGGGGCGTAAACCTTAGCTGCATGAGTACTTTGAGGTAGATCATTGTAACGGCCTTGTGATAATTGCTTTGTCACACGCTTTAGGAAGCGTGGATTGGCCGACTCAAAGAGCAAATTATCTCGTGTGGGTAAAGCTGCACAAACTCGCAGAGTAGAAAACTATTCAAATAATGCCGTCATGATCATGGACATGCTAGCAAAGCCACTTTGAGTTAGACTTGTTTTTGGTTTTAAAATGATTTCAACAGATGTTTTCGTGGATGGTTAGTCCTGTGGGAAAATTGGGCGCTTAGCCATTGTGATTGGAGGATATCCATCACCTTTCTTGGAGGTTATCCACATTATACATTTGTCATTTAAATTATGATTTTAAATCTTGTATGAAAATGGCCTTGCAATCTAATATGATTATTTAAACTAAAATGCCGCTTATTTAAAATAACCCCGCCAATGTCCTTTGTTTACCTTATGCATGCATCACAATTCCATATTGGGTGTAACTTATGAGCACGTTAGTTGTGCTCATACTTGCTTTATGCAAACAAAATTTCAGAGGAGAAGAACTTCACCATCAGTGTGGATCTCGACGACTAGGCCGCTATCCCAGTCGATTGCCTGTGGTAGATCAGTTGGACTCCACTACTTCTTCGTCTTCCATTGTGTTATTTACTATTGGCTTGTAAGCCTCTTTTGTAATAAACTCTGAATAATTATTAATAAAGTGTGTGATATGTTTTGATTATCATTTTTGTTTAACTGTGTACACTAGAAATCCTGGACTAGTGTATGAACATAGAGGGTTCGGGATCTTTCATTCCCGGTCCGAATGCATCGCTTCTACGCTGCATTCGTTTTCAACCTCGGCAAAGTGAGCAGAGCTCAGCGCCACACGCCTGGCCGGCTCGCGACGCCTGCCCACGCCGTGACGCACCGCCCATCTCGACCAACCCGTGAGCACCACTCGCCACGCCGCTTCCACCTCGCCATCTCCTCAAGCTTAATACCACTCAAGATCCTCCCATTTCGCCATTCTCCTCTCGGTCGAGGGAGAAGGAGCTTTTCTTACTCTTCTTCCCGGGTAAGCTCTGCTCCCCAATGTCCCTTGTTTTCCTCTATCACTGCGTGTCCATTTTTACTAATGCCAGCGTTTGTCATCGCTTGTAGTGCCCGGAGCGCCTTCGTGCCTTTCTTCGTCCTAGAGCGCGCACCAGAGCAGCAAGCCGGGTCCATCTTTGTCATTCTCGACTCGGGTGAGCTTTTCTTTCGTTCTTTCGTGTCATCTCGAGTCTCAGAGCATAATTAAGAAAACCCCTCAACTAATTTGTCTAATGCACCACAGGATCACTGGAATTTTGACCTTGCCCATTTTTCTACCAAGAAGCCCCTTTTTCTTCTTCATCTCCGTTGTAGTGAGGCTCGACCCAATTCCCTGGGCCAAGAGCATCGTGGATACCACGGAGTTTTCAATCGTCAGCCTGAAGCTTTTCTTCCTTCCAACCATTTCTCCGCGGTGAAGCTTCCATCGCCGCCGTGGGTCTTCGCCTCACCATCCTCCGCTGAGTTCGACCACCCGCGTCTCTCCGGTGAGTTCATCGACCTCGAGATACTGGCGCACGAATTCTCTTAATGCATCGTCAGTGGACTCGCCACTTTTGTCGATATACGCCGCCCTCCATTATCGCGCCACAGACTCCAATCGTTGGGGTCGCCACCAGTACAAGTAGACTCGCACGACTATTGTACACCCATTCCTAGCCTTGGCAAGATCGTCATGATCACCACTGGCGAGCCGTCGCAAAAGCTCGCGCACAAGGCTCGTTTTAACGTCAATGACCACATCGTAGCAAAATGCAATTAGGATTTAAATGCAATGATTAGCACCTAAGGACGAATCAGGTCGAAAATCAAAACTTAACCGAAGTTAATGATTACACTTAATAGACCTAGAGTCACTTACGTGGGCTCTGGTCCCTTTAAGTGCGCCAGTGCACATAGGCCGTGAACTCGGGTTCACTAGACCGAGTCAATGACTTGGGGTCCCACCGTCGCTTTAACTGAAATTAAATGGAAAATGAAAAATAGTACTGCAATCGCCCCACCGTAAGTGACCATGGCTAGATTCTTCTCGGTACAAAAAGTACTAAATGCGATAGTAATTCAAATGGATTATTTGTACATTGAAAATTGGTGATAACTTTAAAAATGTATAACTAAATCAGATAACTCCTAAAAACAAAGGAAACCAAATTTGTTAATTTTAATTTTAAATGAAATTTGTTATAAAATTAGTTTCAAACATGCCATTGTCCCGTAAAATATTTTTGTGAAAATGATCCAAAACTAAATTTATTTATACACTAGAAAATGCTTTTATCTTTAAGAATTCATAACTAGTTCATCTCAACTCCAAAATGGATAAATCCACTTCAAAAATTTTCATTTTTAATTAACTTTATATTAAAATTGGTTTTAAACTTTTCTCTGAATAAAGAGTATTGTTTTGAAAAGTGTTAGACCCGGATTAACGTCCCAAATCCTTTGTGCATTTCTCTAACTAGTCCCATGATCAAGAGCTAGTTCACAGCTTAAATGATATGGTAACATCTATAAATCGCACAAAATATATTAATAATAATCAACAGAGTTAATTATTTAAAGAGGCCTACAGCCAACAATAAATAACACAAATGAAGACGAAGAAGTAGTGGAGTCCAAATTGACCGCCACAGCAATCGACTGGTAGCAAATTAGTCGCCGAGATCCACACCGTAGCAAAGTTCTTCTCTCTGAAATTTGTTTGCATAAAGAAAGTATGAGCACAACTACAGTGCTCGCAAGTTACACCCGTCCAATAACAAGATGACATGCATACATGGATATCTCAAAGGAAAGTTTAATATGGTTGATTTGCATAAGGCAGCATTTTCTTTAAATACTTGTACTAAGTTCCAAAGCAGTTATTCCTTAACTAAAATTCATTTTATAAATCAATATTTTATAGTCAGATAACATTCACACATGAATGGTGAAGGATACCCTCCTATCACATGGCTTCCCGCCCAATTCCCATTTGGATAAACCAGTTGACAAAGTCTTTTTGAAATCAAAATCCAAGTCTAACTTTGAGAGGCTTTGCTAGCATATCCATGACCGTGGACACGGCTATTCGAATAGTTTTATACTCTGTAGAGGTTGTACACTTTACCCACATGACATGATTCCTCTAGTTTGTTCGGCATCCGTCAATGCCACCTCTCACTGCCGAAGGTAAGAAGTCTAGAGTTCATAACAAGGCCATTACAATACATCATTCCACCGCAGTCCACCCTCATTAAGGTTTCGCAAATCCCCCCTTTGGATAGAAATCCGCCGGATTAATGGGTGCCCCCTCTTATGCCTGGTGGGAATAAAGTTGTCATGAAAGACAGGCCATGAAAGACCACCCACGTACATACAGGATCAACCGCGATGGAACTCTACAAATTAATTAGCCAGATCCTGCACCCCATTCTGAGGACATGTGGTTGCACTGTGAGGCATAGCCCATTATAGGCATAGCAAAGGAACGCTCAGAGGCCGGTCCTTAACTGACTTGGGCGACTTTCCACAAAACCGTGGGCCTCAACCCTAACCAGATTGAGCCCGTGCATAAACATGCACCATCCAAACAACCATTTCGCCCAAGTACAAACCATCATTTTATTTAATTTTTGCAAAGTCATTTATAAACTTCCAAAACACACCAATGCCATGGATACCATTTAAACAATAATTGATTTTTGGCTGAAATTCCCCAAATCAAGTATTTCGGGTCTAAGCATGGCTAAGCATAATTTTTCCCAAAACTTTCTAGTTCATACTATTGCATAAACTAGATTTTCATCTAAGGTGTCAAGGTACGTTTATTTCAATGTCAAAATTGGCAGTACAAAGGATTTAGGTATAAGTATAATTTAAAACAGGAATTTAAATAACTAGATAAAAATAAGCATGCAATAATAATTTAAAACAGAATAAATAATTTGAAATAATGGGTGCAATATGATCAAGGGTATAACTTGCCTTCGTTGAAGTCTTGATATTCTAATTCCTTAGAAGGATCAAACTCTCCAGAATCGTCGAAGTCTAAACGTGAAAATACGACAAATTCAATTCAAATAAATTCAAAAAGACAAATCAAAATAACTCCAAATCAAATAAATATATTTTGATTAGCTAGATAATAATTTTATAATATTTTTAGAAATTTGAATCACTCAATTTGGAGTTGGGATTCAAAAGATATGGTTTTACAAGTTTTAACCTAAATCAGTAATTTAAATGAATTCCTAAATTCCAACAAAATTTTAAATGAGGATTCAAATGAACTCCAAATTAAATAATTTTGGTTTAGTTAGCTAGATCTTGAATTTATATGAATTTAGAAATTTGAATCATCCAATTTGGAGTTTGGATGCAAACGATATGAATTTTAGAAGTTTAAACCCTAAATCTGCAAATTAAATGAATTTTCCGAATTATTTTTCTAAAGGAAAATCCATTTATTGCGCAAGGCTGACGTCAGCCCTGAGATTTTCAGAATTAAAGGAATTAAATAAATTTCCGACATGTGGGCCCCACGTGTCATGACATTTACCACGTGGACCAGTCCACGAGCTTTTGGCTTGGGAGGCGGTTGATGTGGCGCCACGTATGCCGACACGACGACGCTACCGAGTCAGGCCGATTTGGCGCCACACGGGCCATCTAGGCTACGATGTGGTCGCCACGCTACCGAGCTCGACGGAGTTACTGGGATAACCTCACGGCGAACGGCGGCGATTCAGCCTCCGGCGAGGGTACGAAAGAGAGAGGAGGGAACGATAAGCGCGAAGCTTACCGAAAGAACCAAAGGACGTGAAGCTTTGGTCGGCGGCGATTAAGATTGGCGGCGGGGATCGGTTCTCCCGGCGCTGGTGTTGCGGCGGGTCTCAAGCAAGCTAGCAGCACAAGACGGGCGCGCCGCGACGAGGCGATGCCGAGTGTGGCGGGCGGCGAGGCCGCGCGTCGCCGGAGGCGGCGCTAGGGGCGATGGAGTCACATGGTGGCCGGTGGTGAAATCCTTTGATTCCGGCGAAAAGAGAGTGGGGGAGAAGAGGTGAATGAGGGGGAAGGGATCGGGGCATCAAGGGGCACCTCGTGCTCCCTTTTATAGGGGCCGAGGGGCACCGGAGCGGCGTGGAGGCGTGGAGGTCGTGGCGGCGGCGGTTGGGCGCGCGGGTGAAATCGTGCGCACGATGGGGAAGAACGTGGGGAAGGGGAAGCGGAGGTGAGGCGTAGGTCGTGTGCACGCCGCGCGAGTCTCGCGGGAGAACCGGGGCGGCGGTTTGACAAAGCTCCCGCTTGGCGAAAATGGTGGCCAGGCGTGGCATGTGTGTGCACGAGAAAGAAGGGGGTTGGGGAAGAAGGGCGCCGGGCGGTTGGATTTGCATCCAACGGCCAGATCCGCGTGTGTGGAATGGGGGCGATTGACTGGCCGGATTTCAATCCGACGGTGAAAGAGAGGAGGCGAATGGGGAGAGAGAGGCGCGGCTTGGCTGGGCTAAAAGCGGGCCAAGGCTGGAGAGTGAATTGGACCGAGCCAATTCGGCCCAAGAACAAATCACGGATTTAAATGCATTTCTTAATTAATCTAAATCTAGTAATTCATTTGAGCTTTAGAAAATAGCAAATAAAATCCAAAAATTCTAAAAAACAAAATTCACATAAATTCCTAGAGTTGTTTTGGACTTAATAAAATTATTTTCAACTTTAAGTTGGTTTTAAAATATTTAGGAAAAAGCTTTTAAAATTCCAGAAAATTCTATAAATTAATTAAATTTTATTATTTTTTTTTTACTTTAAATCGAATAAAAATTTCAAAATCTTTTAACAAATTTTATTTTTGACTTTTAAAACTTCATAATTTCAATAAAGCAAACAAACTCTTTCAAATTTCAGAAAATCCAACAAAATAATAACTTTAAATAAATTTTAAATTGCTAATGTAACTTTGGGTCATACAAAAAGTGATCCATAAACCTATTATTTTTACAATAGAAAAAGGCGATAACTTTAGAAATTCATAACTAAATCATAAAAGCTACAAATGAGGCAAACTCAATTGTTTTGGACTTGTATTAATATTCTCTATTTATCTATATAATCCTTTGTCCCACTACTATTCTGCAAATTTTTCCCAAATAATTAAATTACGTGAACAGTAACCAAATTGATTTAATCTGGATTTTCCTGAAAACTAATTTTCAAACCTTAATTAATCTCACATACTAAGTCCAAATGGAATAATTCTTTTCACCTAAATTCATATAAAATCATGACTTAGATACTGTATAAAAATCATGCATTTTTGAGCACTTTGATTTTTGAGGTATTTCTCGGTGTTTATCGATATCGTTATTTCTCTAGATTCCGGAGAAATCGATATTGACTCCTACTACACTACTGAGAGTGAGCAACTAAGCTACCAGCAAGGCAAGCATCATTTAAACTTTCTTTTGCATCATAGTTGATCTCAGTTTTGTCAAGATTAGTGCAATGATAATTGCTTGCATGATTATTTTACTATGTTGCTATTTTTGTGATGTGTAGCATAGCTATATCCCACTCTTTGAGGTTTATCTTGAATCATGAATTACTCCAGTACCACATGCTTAAGATAGGCTTTGTGTGAATTATATTGTTTGAGTTGCTTGGCCATGCAAGTCTAGACCGGTAGTTTGATTGTCGGGAATAACCCGACAATTATGGGAAACACTCAAACTCTTACATTCTTTTATTTCCAGATCTTCGTATCTATTTTGTGAACTAAATTTTGTCATTTTAAATGAGTTTTGGGGTCTGGACAAGTGTTGGTTATGGAGGGTGCCTTCGTGCACAATTTGGGTTGTGGCTTGTCTTGTCTGGACCAACAAGGACCGAACTTTGGTAACATCTTTGATTCAAGTAAAACTCGTGCTTCCACACGCAGTGTATGGGCACTGCTTGGTTAAGTAAGGGGTTGGTGTTGTTGAGTTAATGACTGGTGGTGTGAGGACGTATATGTGTCCCATCGCATATATGCTCCGTAGGGTGCCGATTGCAATTCTATAATGTGCGGGTGAGCACTATTTAACTTTATTAATTGGGTCGGTATGCCCAGCACAACTTGCGTGCCCGTTTGGTTAGTAGGCGGTATAACCTACACTTAAGCAGTGATTACGCTCGTGCATGGAAGATTCAACTTAATAATGCCAACTTGTCAAAAATACTAAGTCTTGGTTTATCTTGGCTTTAAGATACCATATATAGGAAGTATGCTATTTTCAAGGCATCCGGAGGCTTACGGGCTAATCAAGTCATGTGGGTAAAGTAGTACACCCTCAGCAGGGTATAAATCTATTCAATAGCCGTGTCTCATGTTATGGACGACCACTTGAGTTACATGGTTGCTATTGTTAGACTTGGAATTAAAATTTGTGGTTATAACTTGGTATTCGTCATGAATAGGATGTTCGTGCATTTTGTTGTATAAAAGTGGACAACCACTTTGCTATTGTATGATTCTTTTGTTATTCAATTTATTACTCTATCACATGCTTTACTTCTACTTCAAATCTAAAACTCGTGCTTCCACACGCAGTGTATGGGCACTGCTTGGTTAAGTAAGGGGTTGGTGTTGTTGAGTTAATGACTGGTGGTGTGAGGACGATATGTGTCCCATCGCATATATGCTCGTGAGGGTGCCGATTGCAATTCTATAATGTGCGGGTGAGCACTATTTAACTTTATTAATTGGGTCGGTATGCCCAAGACAACTTATGCGTCTGCTTGGTTAGTAGGCGTATAACCTACACTTAAGCCGGATTACGCTGCATGGAAGATTCAACTTAATAATGCCAACTTGCTGAAAAATACTAAGTCTTGAGCCATCTGGCCGACATACCATATATAGGAAGTATGCTATTTTCGGAGGCATCCGGAGGCTTACGGGCTAATCAAGTCGTGGGTAAAGTAGTACACCCGCAGGTATAAATCTATTCGAATAGCCGTGTCCGCGGTTATGGACGCACCACTTGAGTTACATGGTTGCTATTGTTAGACTTGGAATTAAAATTTGTGGTTATAACTTGGTATTCGCATGAATAGGATGTTCATGCATTTTGTTGTATAAAAGTGGACAACCACTTTGCTATTGTATGATTCTTTTGTTATTCAATTTATTACTCTATCACATGCTTTACTTCTACTTCAAATCTGATTTCAAAATGGCAATTGAAAACTAGTATGTGTAGGTTGTTAAAAATTGTTGCGCTCTTTTCGCAAAAACTAAGCCAATATGAGCCATCCTTTGGAACAACTTCTATGCATAACTACTTTTTATTTGTAAGACTTTGCGAGTACAACTTTGTACTCAATCCAGCTTGCTGCAATTTCAGGTGAGGAAGACCTTTGAGTTGTTGAGCTCGCGCTGTCAAATTAGGCGACATTGACGAGTAATGCTATCTTTTAACTCCTCGCTCGGTTGCCGATGGGATATGGGCATACCAACGCTGGTCTTTTGGTTTATTTACTTACTCACTGCTACTTTACACTCTTATTTGAATTTGGCTGGTCGGCCGCTTGTAATAGTTGTAGACTTAAACTATTATGTAGTATGTCTTTTGAACTATTAATGTATGCTTGTTGTATGGATGTGATCAACGTTGCATGAGAGTATGAGCATATTGGTCGCTGATCTTGGGAGCCAATATGGGTTCATGCTCACTGTTCGTGGCTTCCTATTTAAGTGTAGTGCTAGGATTGTTGGAGAACCGACAATCATGTAGTGCTCGCAGAGGAGCAGAGCGCATGATCGTCGGGACTCTAGTTTTGAGTTAAGCCTCTCACTTAGATGGAGTTAAGTTGGAATCTATTTACTTGAGGTCCAGAGTTATGTCCATAAGACCATGCTTAGTCTCGGTCTTACGGAGATAACCCGAGGGTCCTCACAGTTTTTAATGGAAACCATCTGTGATACTATACCTTCACAAACGGTTTCAACAAAAAACCGTCTGTGATAACCGTATCACAACAGTTTTTGAACCGTCTGTGATAACCGACTGTTATCACAGACATACAAATTTAGACGGTTCAAAAACCGTCTGTGATGATGGTTCCGAACTGTCTGTGATGAGCCTGTATATACTAGTGTATAAATAAAGCGGTTTTAGCAAACATTCAAAGTTAATTCCAGCATAATAAACAACAATTAAAGCATAATTCTAGCCGCATTTAAATGACATAATGAACATATACACATGTAAATTCTTCAAGTCATTTAAACAGAATAATATGCTCAACTCATACATCATGTGTACGAATAAAATCAGCATAAAGCTAAGATTTAGAATATTATTTATTACTCTCAGAAGGCTAGTTTCACAAGATATAATCTTGGCCATCACAGCACTCATGACAAAATGTAATCACAAATTGAATATGACAATTATATATTAGGCCTTGAGCTCAATTTAAAAACTTGCTATTCTAATTAGACAAGTTCAAGCAAATTAATCAACTTTATCTATGTTGTACAACAGAAATAGACTTCATCAATATACTACTAGCAACATGTAGATCAATGAATGAAAGAAATCACAAATAATGTAATGTATACATCAAACAACCACAAGGAATAACAAGTATATATTGACAGAAAGAGCTATAGGAACAAAGAAGCATAATAAAGATGAAACAATTTGCTCACAAATATAGAAAACAGGTGACCTCACAGCTCAAGACTTAATCTATGCACTGAATCACATTCAATTTCATTTTTCATCAATTCATCATCGAGCAGTTCAACCGAGCCCACATATACCACTTTGCAATATCTCCAAGTACTAGTTACAGACTATGCAATCACAGATTGAATATATCCACTAGCATAGCACATATATATGCAAAGTGATACTCAACAATTGGAATACAGAAATACTCACAAAGCCAATGGTAATCAAAACCATCGAGATGAAACCAGGCAAGGCACGTCGAAAGACGCTATCTCATAAAACCAAGCACCTCGCTGTGGCGCGCAAAATAGATGAGGTTGACGGAGATACAATGCCGATCTTCGCACTTCGGGACACACCGAAGAACAAAACTGAGGTATAGGAGTGTGCTACACAAGACCACCGAAATTAATGCACCGGCCAAAGTGCACCTGAGAACACCCACCACTAGGAACTGAATGAATGTTCTTCTTCCTTCCTCAAGATCAAGCTCACAGCCGGCAAAACCGAATCACCAAAGTGCACAGGTTCCCGATTCCCAAACAAAGCACCAACCGGGAGGAGAAGGTACCAGAACGGAATTGGCAAAAAGCACACAAAGGGAGGTCTAGAGCTCCTAACAGATGGTGCCGAGACACGCACGACAACGTAGGAGAGCCAATCACCCAAAGCCAAATCCAAATCAAGGGACCAAGAACACACCAAAATTTGGGGAAAACGATTCAGCTCACAGATTTTCGCTGTAGGGAAAGAAGAAGAAGATGGCTACTAAACGAGGAGCCAACAGCTAGCTCCGAAGAGCCCAGTCATTGGCGCCCAACGTTGCCGCCAGGAGCTCCCATGTCAAGACAAAGCCGGGCCACGAACCGATAGGGCTGGAGACTAGGTCTCCAGCCTTATCACTTCCTTCACTCGCACTGACAGGTGGGTCCCACTGCTTTTTTTTTATAATCCTTTTCTCAAAGTGAGAAATTACCATAATGCTCCAAAACTCCAACATACCATAATGCTCCAAAACTCCAACATTTCCCTCATCTTCTTCATCCACCCTCCCCATCCTCTCTCTCTCTCTCTCTCTCTCTCTCTCTCTCCCCCCTTCTCTCCCTCTTATCCATAGATCTCATCCCATGGGCCATGGCGCCTCCATCTTCTTCCTCAACCCTTTCCGCCCTCACTCTATCTTTCCCCTCTCTCCCTCCTCGTTGCCAGCGTTGCCTCCCCCTCCTTTTCACTGTCTCCTCTTGGTTGGTCGCCCCTTCCTTTGTTGGAGCCCAAGCCTTTACCGCGATGACAAGGCGGCGCACAAGCTCTAAGACAGTGACGGTTGGCATGGGGATTGTGAGGACCCCCAGTATTAGATACATTCCAAGTTAAAGGAATTACACCCAAAAGTGTAATTTTTAACAAGGAATGAATCCAATGCCAGGTTCCCAGATATGTGTCTCACATTAGTTCCCAAAATCAAGACTAATGTGCACATATCCTATACAACATTTGTACATAGTCATACAAGTCATACATATAACATTAATTTGTACAAGACTAAAGTTCGGACAACAGAGACAAGTGACCATCGGTCACTAACAAAAGCTTTGCAGCGGAAACAAAGTATAAACAGCAAAAGAACCACCAAGTGTGCCCATCATCCCAAAGGCAACTGAGTGGAGGTAGAAACAACTTCATTAGTTAGCGCCGCCTCGATCGGCGCTAACGGATGGGTCGAAAACGAATGCCCCTCATCTCGCAACAAGTGGTTAAAGCATCCGAGTATGAAGGTACTCATAAGACTTACACAAAACTACTAAAAGAAAGTGTTTAGTAGAACCTAACCAACGGATTAGAATTGTCATACATGCTTAAGGCTATTCAAAGGAAAGGCTATAGTGGCATTAATTTTTTTTTCATAAAGCAACAAGTTTTATTCCTACACTTTCTAATTTTTGCAAAGGCCACTTTGTAAACAAGTGTGGACTAAAACAACAAGTAAAAGAGAATTTAATCACAAACAAAACAATATCAAAGTGGTTGTCCACTTTGACTAATTAACATGCATGAATAACCCTTCATGTCGAACCAAGTAAACCCAAAGACAACAATTTATCTCAAAAATCTATACTCTAGTGTCCATCAAAACAAGTGTTGTCCGTAACCGTGGACATGGCTATTCGAATAGTTTTAACCTTGCAGGGGTGTACATCTTTACCCACACGACTTGGTCAGCCTGTAAGCCTCCGGATAATAGCACACTTCCTTAGGTATGTCGGCTGAGTAAACCAAGACTCATTATTTTTTCAGCAAGTTGATATTATTGAGTTGAATCACCCATGTGCGACGAATCCCGCTTAGTACAAGCTACTGATAGAGCTTGCTAACCGGGGCACACATGTTGTGTCTGGAATGCCGATCCAATGAACTAAATCTAAACTGTGATTTCACTCGCACATATTAAATTACAATCGAGCCCTACGAACACGGGGACAAACACCAATGTCCTCACTCCACCAGTTTTTCAACTCAATAACATCTCCCCCTTACTTAACCAAGCAGCGTCCGTACCCCACATGTGGAAGTACGTAAGGTACTTGAATTGACAGTCAAAGTTCGGTCCCATCGATCAGGACAAGACTACCACATTTCTCAAATCTCGTAATGAAGGCATCATCACTATCAAGCACTTGTCCAGATTTAAACCAAGTTTTTATCAAACAAAAATTAACTTAACTTTCGTTTAATAATCTGAACAAAGAAACCAAAATAGAATTCATTTAGTGTTTTCCCATGACCGACAAGATATGCTTGTTAATCAACTATCGTTCTACCGACTTGCATGGCTAAGCAATTATCTAAAGACCCAAAATACTAGCACCAGATTCGTGATAAGCCACAAAGATTGGGATATATAACTAACTAACTCACAAAGTATTGATACTTCAAAAATAGCATGCACACAATTATCACTGTATTTCAAAATACTAAAGATCAAAACTGGGATCAACATGGTGCAAGAGGATACTTGCCTTGATAATAAACCACTTGTTCATCCTCAGGTTGCTCAGCAATATATTCACTCACGTCAGTAAGATCAGAACCTAAAAGAATGATAGCAAATGAACATCCAGAAAGATACCAAAATGCTGAAAAGATGTAGGATCAAAGCTAAAGACGTGCAAGTGATTTAACTAGCAAAATACTTATGTTTGAAACTATTTTCAGTAAAGGAAGTAACCCAAATTATCATTCACTAGCATAACCGATAAGGATTAAAGGTTTACTAACGAAAGCTACGCCCGATCGGAATCCGACAACAGAAAAACTACCATGAGCTTGCTTAGCAAAATGCCGGAGCTGTGGTCCAAGGCGGCGCTAACTGAAGATAAAAATGGATTCACAATAACGCAACAAACCTACTGGTGGTTGGAACATGGCCGGAGTTTGGCCGGAGCGGCAGCGCGACAAGAAAAAGGCGGCGGTGCACAATACGGCAAACATGGATACGCTGTTTTGGACGCACATTGAGCAACTAAAGGCCTGCTTATGCTACTAGGGTTTAGAAGAAACCTACCTGAGCTGAAAAAGTGACCGGAGAAGCTCTAGAACTCGTCGGCGATGAGAGACCGAAAATAATAATTTAGAGATCCACTACGATTTAGATGATCTCGAGCAAGGAATCAACGAGTGAGTGATCGGATAGGTCACTTAGGTCCATAAGAAGCTCATAATGGAAGGAATTGAGAAATGGCTCACCTCGCCGGAGTTGGAAACGAAGGGTGATTTCGCTTTAAAATGGAAACTTCAAAATTCAATGACCTATTGAACCAAAGATAAAATTATTTGAGGGGTTTTACTCCCGAAAGTCTAAGACACGAAATGACACGAATAAAATCAGAAGAAACTTACCAAGTGGTGAAACGCACAGCGCAACGCCACCTCGCCCTCGACGTCGCACAGAGCTGGCATGGCTTGTGGAGACGACGAAGGTGAGTCACTGCCATGTGGGCCCAAACTGTCACCCCAACGGCGAAGCAATGCACTTTCTCAAATGCAAAGTGGATGGTCCGATCACAAATGAACAGCCCAGATTGATTGGGATGTTCGGACGGTCCGAACGTTCCCAGCTCATATTGATCGTGCGATCTAAATCCAACGGTCACTAAAAGATGCGCGCTTTTGAGTTTCAAATGAATAAAATGGGCACCGTTGGATCTGGATTCAACGATTAAGATCAAAGGATTGTTCGGATGGTCTGAACATCACCCGCGATGCGGATGGTCCGATTAAGATCTAATGGCTCAAGTGCGGGGTGCGTTCGAACGGTCCGAATGTCACCGCTGATCTTAGCGGTTGATTTTGAATCTAACGGTCCACGCGCGTTGGGCTTAACCTTTTGAAAAATGGCACGGCCCGATAAAATGCGGATGGTCCGATTGAAAATCGACGGCCCAGATTGTATGGAGTGTTCAGACGGTCCGAACGTCACATCTGATCTGGTCCGTTCGTTTCAAAATCGGACGGCTCGTGTGCATTGGAGTTTGGGGCTGAGCCCTAAACGTGACTGGGTCGGTTCTAATGGCACGCAGCTGGGTCTAACCAAGTTGCTAGGGTTTGAGTCGGGTGGCTACAGTGCCAAGAGGCCCAGGCTGGGTCTAAGGTTGACTAGCCCCAAAATCAAGCTTTAAAAGTTTGACTAGAGGTTTAAAAATACCAAATAAACTTATAAAAATACTAATTTTTTCAGAGAAGCTATCGGGATGATATATGTCCCATATAAATTTTGAAAACTCACTATACACGGTTTAAAAATACTTAATTTAAAATCCTAAACCTAAAAGGTTTAAAAGAACATAGGTTTTTCATAAGTTCAAACCGATTTCAAAAAATTTGACAAAATTACCTTAATTTGCGAAAAATAATCTAGTATTTGATAAAATACTTCCTGTGCTTCAATACAAGTATTGACTTGTATTTTTCCTTTGAAGTTTCAAAACAAGTTTGAAAATAGGGTTTGGATTTGAGGTTTTAAAAGTAACAACTTATGCACATGCTCCAAAATGACAAATATAATACTTAAATGTATATTATTACTGTTCACTAACTTGAGATCACGAGGATGGACGGAATTGCTCGAACAGGAAAAGAGTGGTGACCAAAAAGGAAGCAATACCAATGGCTAACTCTGACCACTAGGCCACCGTCACCTAAACAGATAGATATAGGGGCAAGAAGAGGATGGTGAACCTTATCGTCTCTATTAATTGATCTACGAGTTTGCGTACTAGCTAGTAACCCCTTCTCTAAGTACAACCTTGACGCTACATATATAAGCTATCGACTAAAACTAAGCTACCATGGACGACTCTAACATAAAAAGGCTTCATACATACAATGTTCATAGCTAGCTAGAGGCGAGAACAGTAAGTTTCTATTCCATGAACCCTAGCGAATCTAAAACCCCGCAAGCTAGCTAGTGGATGGATAGAAGTCAAACTCAAAGCACTCTAAAACTTGTGCTCTTTACTCCTTGACGTGATCGTGTTTAGCTCTTGGCTTAATTCTAAAATGAAGAAAGTGTTTGTAACATTAGCATCCATGTCGGCACCACCAATTAACCCTACCACACCCTTCTCGATTTTTTTTAAAATAATCTATTTTTATTCAAAAATACGTAAATAATATCGCTTAATTTTTATTTACGTAAATAATCTCGTCGTCATTGCACGGCCATGAAGTCCTAAGTCGTCCAACCGCAGGGCGACATATATTCAAGTCGCCCAATGGAACGGCTATTTAAACATTCGAGGCGTCGTCGCTTCATGGTCGCCATACGGTCGAGCGAATTGCTAGCGCCTCAATAAAAGTCGCCCAACCGTATGGCGACTTGGGCACGGTCGCTAAACCCTTGGGCCAAGACTTCCGCCAAGTCGCCCCACGGTTGAGCGACTACACGATCATATAGAAGGCAGCCTGATCCTGTCATGGTTTTTTCACCATTTGTCTCATGACAAGCATAGCAGACGAGAGAGGAGAAAAAGGGAGAAGGTAGGGAGAGGGAGAAGCAGAGGAGCTCGAGAGAGGGAGACAATAGGAGGAGAGGAGCTTGGGAGAGATACAGTGGAGGAGCAGAGCTCGGGAGAGGGCGGTTCGGGAGGAGAGGAGCTTGGGAGAGAGGTACACAGGGAGGAGCAGAGCTCGGGAGAGAGCGGTTCGGGAGGAGAGGAGCTTGGGAGAGAGGTACACAGGAGGAGCAGAGCTCGGGAGAGGGCGGTTCGGGAGGAGAGGAGTCAGAGACGTGAAAGAGAAAGACGAACAAAGGTAATACTCTTGTTTGTTCTTGTTGTCGGCCGAATGTAGGCGACGTGTAGCTACTTGTTTGTTTACCACGTATATGGGGAATGTATGTCGAGAAATCACTGGTTGCAACATTTGTAATATTTGCAGTCATGTTGGAGCTCACAAGATTGAAAGTGCATTACGGTGTTGGTACGATTCGTGAAAGTGCGCAAGGTGTTGACCTAAGTGATTTCCAGCAAGTCGATTTGGTACACCCAAACCTGGAGAATGCCCGAATCGGAGATGTTCTACACTGGCTCACCAGAAGCTTCTCCTTTGACCCCGAGGTGTGGAGTGTCATCATACAAGGGGTTTGGAGTAGGTCTCCCACGCACATTCGGTGGGAGTTGAGCAGAGTGATGTGCACGGTTGCATGGAAGGGATATCTGGAAGGCTGTAGGTGCCATGGCTATGAGTGCGTGCTACTGTGTGCAACCATGTCCGAAGGTACTCTTTGCAGTTCCTTCCGACGCCTCCGTCGGGTTGGTGGGAGCAAATCGGTTGTGGTTCATGAAGAAGACGCGGTGGCCGGCGTTGTGGACGCACAAGAGGACGAGGTGGCCGACGCTCGAAGGCGTAAGAGGACGAGGTGGCCAATGTTGCGAGGCGTAAGAGGAGGCCGAGGCGTAAGAGGAGACGGAGGCGTAATATCGGCACCGCGACGCCAAAGCGCCCCAAAGCAGATGCAGGGAGCATGTCCACAAAGATAGTACGCCGATGAAGATTGATGACTTGACAGCTCAAGCGGAGGAGGAAGCTTTAGATGAGGATAGTGATAACTCTTCCGAGGAGGACGAAGGTCCCATCACGTAGGGATGGAATAGGGTGGACGTTGAGGGTCTTGCTGTGCACGATGAGCACAAATCACCGTGGGAGTACAATGGGATGAGGTTCGGCCCGTGCAATGTTTGTCGACAAGGGATCACTACAGATGCCATTAAGTCGTGGGCCTTATCCATGCAACGTCCGCTTTGTACTCAAATCCACCAGAGCAAGACACCGTGGTATGCGAGCAGGCTGGGTGTCCTTGACGTGTGCACACAAGGAGACCCAAGTACGAGACTCACTGGATTGTCTCGATGGTGGAACCGCACTCCTACTTGCTTAGTAGTGTTTTGCCGAGGCATCGCAACCTGACGTCCACCTTCATAGCCAATGTCATGTATGGAGAGATAGTGAAGAAGATGGACCTGGAGGCCAAGCACATCATGGTGGCTATCGAGCAGAAATTCAAGTACAAGATTAGCTACGCGAAGGCATGGCGTGCTAAGCAGAAGGCTTTGGAAAGGAGGTTCGGTTCTTTCGAGGCGTCTTATGACAACCTTCCTCGATGCTCCTGTGTGCCGCAGGATAGGAACCCGCACATACATTCTTTGTGAAGGACCACCACCCAAAAGACCGCCGCTAGGTTTTATGGTATTGCAGAGGACCTTCTTAGCATTCGTCCTCATCAATGCATTCGACACATATTGCCCGTGATATCGATGGGATCGGACATTTCTAATCGGAAATACAAGGGAATGATCCGACAAAGAATTGGCGTTGATGGCAACAATCGATTCGCCTTAGCCATTGCTTTCGTGGAAAGTGAGAATTACGATACTGGTTGTGGTTCCTTCAACATCCGAAGGTGGGAGAAGTTAAGCATCCCGATGTCTCGTGATAATCCATGATCACCACTCCGGATGATGAAGGCCATCCGACAACTTCAAAGAAGACTCGATGAGCCGCTCTCGCCAAACTCGAGGAACAGATGGTGCATTCGCCATCTTGGGGCCAACTTCTTCAAGCGATTCAGCAAAGAACCGCTGATGAAGTTTTCAAGAGGCTTGCTATGTAGAACCAAAGAAGATAAATTTGATGTGTTGTGGCGAGATGTTGGACGAGCACACTAGGAAGCATGTCGTCGAGAGGAACAAGCGTCCCTCATTCTGGGCGGCATAAACCGAAGCGCCCACACCATTGCGAGAGGTTGACCCTCCCATTTGACGCGGAGGACCTCGAGGGACATCGGTGTTTCTCTTATTGGATTGAGGCCGAGCCATTGAGAAGATCCATCTTGCCGACGACACGGATGGTGCAAGGTATGGCATAATGACCACTAACCTTGCAGAGGTGTACAACCGGGTTATTAGGGCCTCCGCTCACCTCTTGTTGCCATCGCCGAAGGCGTTCGCATAGTACAATCGGATATTTCAAGGAAAGACATGCAATGCGGACTTCATGCACCAACCCACAAACACCCCATCGTCAAGATTACAATATATGCAAGCCAAGACCGAGAAGGCTCGGCCGACACGGTCTTCATAATGGGCAATACGGAGCATCGATTCGACGTGATCCTCCGAGACGAGCCGGATTCGAACGGCTCGGGCTCTTGTTACCCATGAGGTATGCCTTGGAGACCATGTGAATGAACCTAGCCGCACATGCAATAAGCTAAAGCTCCTTCACAAGCCATGCTCTCATGTCCTCGCGCGTGTGGGACCATCCGCATGGACCCATCGAACTTCAGACGGAGTACTTCATGAAGGAAAGGTGCAAAGTGGTGCGGCGAGCTAAGAGGCTTCGTGGTTGTGGGTAACTTCGCCACGCTGGATAATCGCAAATAGGACTTGGATTCCAGATCTAGACCTGCTGAAAGGGGAAGAGCTGCCGCCGAGTCGCCGCGATTCGTGAACGATATGGACGGGGGAAGTCGCAACGATGGGTAGATGTTAAGTGCCGCCGCCAGAAGGGCACATCGTCGTAACTTGCAAGGCGATGTCAACACGTAGGAACTTATATTACAACCGCTAGTATATTGTAACACGACTTCACCAAGATTTTGGTTCTTGTAAGCAATTATGGAACTAGTATGTTGTGGAACTAATTGTAACGTAATGTGCTTCGTGCATGACTTTAATGTACTTCTCGCCCGTGTCTTCGCTAAGCCATCAAAGCAAGCCTATATTGCAAGTATGCCTCTTCTAGTGGAATCCCAAAAGAACCATTCGTGACCGCCATCGAATCATCCATGTTTTATGGCATCTTCATAACCACAACGAGTGTTCTCAAGATCTTCATAACTTCATCGAGGAGAGACTCTCACGATCGTAATATCACATACCTTTCTACTTACCACTCATTACTATCTCAATTGTCCTCACAAAATTCTACGTAAATTTAGCGACTACAACAATATACGATTTATCAAAAAATGTTATTACGAGTCCGACAAATTTCAGACCCTTCATATTCTACTTAAAATAACAAACAGACCAACCAACGTTGTCACCACACTTTTTTCTTTTTAAAAAAATAACACCATATAATACGATTTGCTAAATACAATACCTAAAAATTATAATATATATTTTAACACAATTGTTCCAATTGGATTTGCATAATTCCAGGTGTAGGAGCTAAAGTCGCCTAATCGGGTTGGGCGACTTGAACTAAGTCGCCCAACCAATTCACGACTTCCTAAACTCGTACATCCGTTTGGCGACTAACTCTCTAGTCATTGCTCCATTGAGCGACTTGAATATGTGTCGATCATCGCTTGCTTATGGCGACCGATTCGGACTCAAATTGCATTGCTATTAACGAGATAATTTCAGTAAATAAAAATTAAGCGGTATTATTTCAGTATTTTCGAATAAAAATAGATTATTAAAAAAGAAATTCCACCCTTCTCTCCCTATCGGCAAGTGGTAACCCAGCCACAATATGCTACTGTGATAGGGTCGATTACACAACCATGCATCGTTCGTACGTCTTGCCAGTTGCCAGCCCTGTCATCTGCTCCTCCTAGCTACTTGCACTGCTCCACCACCACCAGGTGCTAGATATATACTAATACTAATATTAATATTCATGTCATGTATGGGTGGTGATCGAACCGTAGAAACCAGTAATGTTGCTAAAGCAGAGCTTGAAGGACAAGAGGTATATATGCTTGTTAGCAATCCATGCATATTGATAAAATATCATCGCCGTACTGCAGGTCCTTGTACGAGAACCTTCCTTCTGTTGTTCTCAGGCAACTTTATTTCGTTTTTGAAAAAAATTGTTGGGGCCGAAATCACTGAAACTTCGATTCAAAATTTCGGTGAGTTATTAAACTGGACGAAATTTGACCGAATATTGTCCAAAATCAAATTTAGGATGTAATTTATCTAAATTCAAATATTTTCTATTTTTTTAACAAGTTATATAAATATCGGAGGGGGTGTGAAATCACCAAAATTTCGGTGAAATTTTGGTGAAATTGTTTTCCGTGGTTGTTCTACGTAAGCCCTTGCGTTGATTTACTATCAGCACAGCTAGCTGCACAATGGGGGAGATTGAAGCTAGACTCTTTTTTTTTAAAAAAAAAAACTGGTGATTGAAGCTAGACTCAAACTAAGCTACCGTGAACGACTCGATCTGAACACAGGATATATAGGCTCCAATTCACTACGAGGTTAATTCACGTCAGAGAGAGCTCAACTGAGAGAAGACAACAGACAAGCTTCTATTAATTCCACACGAACGCTTGCTTGGTGAAGTGTTCATTCAATGCCAACAACGCACCTGCCACCTGCCTCTCATGAACCCTAAGGCTGCTCCTAGTGCTTCACCCTGACTGGTATCTTAAGCCTGTCATATACACAAAATGATGATGTGGCACCATAATTAATGAAGAGAGACGGTACTCTAGTATCTAATCTGGATACCGGTTCGGTCTCGAAATCCAACGCATAAAATTTATTGTGATTGATCTTGTGCGGTCACAATGTATTGTTTTAGTACATGCCACAAGTAGGCCACAATGCTCAAATACTAGTAAAGATCATGCATGTAATTAAATGAAACAGTCTAAGATACTACACCATAAGAAACCATACATTGGGAAGATAGTATCCTAATACTCCTTATGCACTGAAGAAACTGCCCATTGAGAGTAGCCTAAGGTGTTTCTAATAGTGTATTTATTGTTGTCTCTTAGTTATGCCACATCAATAAAATCCTACGTGGATAAGAGGGGAGGAGAGAGAGCACATGTTGTCTCTTCCTGAAGAGACTGTCGTGCACGCGAAACAAGACATGATACATTAATCTGCTCTAGTTGGTATGTAGGTTCGTTTCAAAAAAATTATAAAATATAAATATTGAAGAGTGTGCTAGAGATTAACTATTGGAGATATTATCTCAAAAAATAATATAACATATGTTAAAGATAAAATTATCTCTAACTTGGAGATGCCCTAATTAGCCCCGTCAGTTATTGAGCTGCTGCCTGACCAGCACAGATGTACAGTACAGACGCGGTAAATCTCAGGATCAGGAGTGCAGTACTGGCATAGTGGCGTGTACCCCGGATTCATCGTCCGCGCGGAATTGTACAAACGCATGCACGTCGCAGCGTCATCAATTCTTCCTGTGCGCGCGCAGTAACTGCACTCTCTCTAGATCTCTCTCCCACACACGCACCTGATTCACGAACATTTACCTACCAGCATTTAATTATCACCACCCTACCACACCACACATCGATCAGACCGACAGATGTTACAGTTTACACACCTCTCTTCTCCCAATAAGTACGCAGCAACATGCTTGTGTCAGGCAGATTAAGTAAGTTGAGTTACTACGTTCCATGGTAGAGTAGCTAGCTAGCTCGATTACCAGCCGGAATACACTTGTCAGCTCACATCACCGGCCATGGCCAAGCTCGTCGTAGCATCTCTCTACCTCATCTTCGTCATGCTACTGGAGTGCGAGGCAGCTGCCGCTGCTGCTGGTACGTGCTGCCATGGCGGCAGAGCTAAGGCGGCCGCGGCAGGGAGGGCGAGGGGCGTGTTCGTGTTCGGGAGCTCGCTGGTGGACAACGGCAACAACAACTTCCTCAACAACTCCGGCGTGCGCGCGGACTACCTGCCCTACGGCGTCGACTTCCCGCTCGGCCCCTCCGGCCGCTTCTCCAACGGCCGCAACGTCATCGACGCGCTCGGCGAGCTGCTGCGCCTCCCCGGCGGCGGCCTCGTCCCGCCCTTCGCTGACCCGGCCACCACGGGCCGCGCCGCGCTCCACGGCGTCAACTTTGCCTCCGGCGGCTCCGGCATTCTCGACCGCACGGGCCAGGACACTGTAAGTAGCCAATGGTTCTGCACTTCTTGCAAAGTGGCATTTTCTATATACTGTACTTACTTGTGCTGCGAATTTTGTTAATTAATTAGTTTCGTCTTAATCAGGTAGGTTTATGAATATTTCGTGTGTTATCGTGCTGTTATAATAGCATGTACTCGTGATGTGTGTTTAACTACAGTTGACATACTACTTGTACTTACTATCTCCATTTCAAACCCAGAACAGGATGTCATTTTTGAACGCGTGTACCTTCAAAAATTTACTAGCTAGCTACTCCTCCAATCACAAAAAGAGGTTGTTTTTACTTTTCAAAGTCAACAACATATTACTCGGCCACTAAATTTTAACATCATATTTTCAGAAAAAAGTTATAAAAATATAATATTATAAGAGTATTTTTATGGCAAATTTACTTATAACATTTATGTATATCTAAACTATATATTTTAAATAATATATATAGTGAAAATTAATACGATTTGAGTGTACGTATTCTAGGATAGCTTCCTTTCATGGCTAGAGGGAATGATTTAGATAAATATTTAAATTAGACATATGAAAATAGTGTCGGCTGATTTATCATATTTTTTAACATATTAGTACTATAAAACTTAAATATATAATCAAAAGTTTTGTTTTGAAGATGGAATGTGTCTATGTCTCGAACGATATGTGTTTTGGAATGGAGATATTGCAGTTTGTGCAGGAGCATTAATTAGTGACATGACTTCATGTGTACTTGCATTTTAGGGCGAGGTAGTGAGCCTAAAGCAGCAAATCACCAACTTTGAGGCAGTGACTCTCCCTGACCTGCGGGCCCAGCTTCAGGGAGCAACGAAAGCCACCAGTCACCGGATGAAGGGCCAGGATTTCTTTGACCGGTGCTACCTGCCCAAGAGCCTATTTGTGATTGGGACAGGTGGCAATGACTACTTGCTCAACTACTTCAACCCCAGGAGGAGTGGGGACAGCAGTAGGCCCCCCTTGTCAGAGTTCACAAGGTCTCTCACCACCAAGCTCTCAGGCCATCTGCAGGTATCATACATCTCAACCCCGCACACCTGTGGTTGCTGCAGTGCACACTTCATCACCATTTTGTTCCAATGTGTTCCTATTGGGTCCAAAGTCGTTTTGCCTCATCAAAACCCCACATACGTATAGATGTGCACCCTGCAGCTTTAAGCTTAGTGACTCACAGACACATATGGTAATATATATGATAACCCTCGGTCGATTTCGTTCTAGATCCGTCATTGGCTGTTGCTACAGTAATACAGAGGATTCGGATCCGGATCCTGTACATGTGAAAAATAAAGAGATGGAATAGGCAAAGGAGCAAGTGTCTATTGTGGACCATATATTAATAATTGTTGTTGTCTGTTCCTTTTATTTTCTTCTGATTGAATTTGCAGTTACCTCGTATGCCAAAGACATTCATGGCAGAATTCATGTTTCTGCAGAGGCTATATGCTCTGGGGGCAAGGAAGTTTGTGGTCTTCCATCCAGCCCATAGGGTGCACCCCTGTGGTGAGGGCGTTCCTCAACGTCACCGGCGCGTCCTGCATCGAGCCGGTGAACGGCGCGGCGATCCTCTTCAACCCGAGCCAAGTTGCTGGTGGATGACGCGAGGGCACGCATGCCCGGCGCGATCTTCGTCTGCGTCAACTCCTACAAGATCGTCAAGGACACCTTAGACCACCCTGTGAAACACGGTAGTTAATAATGCTCCCCCGTTTTGCCTTGGTACGCCGGTCTCTAAAATTAAACTTTGAACGTTAGTTTCTCATACGGTGTGCATTCTCAACAACTACAACATCACGATTATACGAAAGTATGTGCTTTCAGATGCGAATCTACTGGTAGTACTCTCAACAGTATTGCATTCTAGTTGTGTTAGCAATGCAATTGGTCATTAATTTTCTTTTTAATCTTCAGACATCAGGGAGACGGGTAGAGCTTGCTGCGAGATGTCGAGGGGGTCATCAGGCGTGCTGTGCGAGAAGGAGGGGCCCATTTGCAGGGACAGGACCAAGTATGTGTTCTTCGACGGGCTCCACCCGACGGACGTGGTGAATGCGAGGATTGCACGCATAGCATTCGCCTCGAAGTCGCCGGAAGAAGTCTATCCCATCAATGTGAAGAAGCTAGCTATGCTGTAGTAATCTTTCGGAGTGAATCTAAGTTAGTGCTAGTGTTGTGCTGTTAGCAGCGTGGTAATGGCTAATTATTAGCTAATTTAGCCAGTAACCTGGCAATGCGGCGGCTAGCATTGCACCAGTGTTAAGTTCTGTCATGATCACCAGTGATACGTATATGTACTTCTTGTAATGGGTATGTACATAGGTTTGGTGTGTACCTCGTCGATAATAAGGATGTCGATCATCATAGTTTGGAATCCACTGTCATATAGAAATGTCGTCCAAAAGTCATTCACAAATTACTTGCGATGTTTCGACAGAGTACTGACGTCGAGATATACAGCTAGCTATCTTTATTTTTGAAGTAAGGTTGATAGCCCGTGAATACAATGAAGACTAAAAGAGTAAATTGCACGGAAGATCTATCTCTAAACCGTGTAAATGTTAGCCGGCAATACAATACATTCGCATAAGAGAGGGAAAAGAGATACCATAAAACTTAGATTTTTTATTAAAAAATAATTATTATTTTATTCCGAAATACATTAATATACCTGCTTTTTATTTTACAGAAATGATCTTCTGTCGCTCCACCGTTGAGCGATTTGGACCTAGTCGCTCAGCCATTGGGCAACTGATCCAAGTCGCCCAACGGTAGAGCGCTAAGTGGACTAGTCGCTTGGTGGTTGAGTGACTTGGATCAGTCGCTGAACGGTTGGACGACTGCTCCGTTTGTCGCTCCCCCGATGGGTGAGTTAAAATAATAACATTATTATTTTAATAATCTGATGGAAATAATTGTGGGGGAATAAATGATAATTTTTATAGGTAATACATTTAGCAAATCTTGTTTGTAGGTTGTTAATTTTTTTGGAAATAAAAGTGTGGTGACAATGTTGGTTGGTCCGTTTGTGATTTTTGTAGATTCTTAAGGGTACAAAATCTGTTAGACTCGCAATAACATTTTGAGATCAGTGTATGTTATTGTAGTACGGTAAATTTTTGAAGAATTTTGTGAGGACGATTGAGATAGCAATGAGTCGTAAGTAGGAAGGTAAGTGATTCTTGCGATGTGCTAGAAAATTCATACACGGTGGAGAACTTTGGAGAAATAGCGCAACGATAATAACACGACAGTTGATCCGATAAAGGGGTTACATGGCATACAACAAGCAAAGTACTAACTGAAGTATAAGTTACAACATGCTTGCATTTCTAATCTTAGTACCACTACACACACAACAAGAAATGGTGCCGCACTTCACGCCGGTGTTCCTACATATCGGCAGACGCCTTGCAACTTCTTGCAGTGTGGCCTTCATGGGCGTAGCGGCCGCAACGTCTACCCGCCGCTGCAGCTTCCCCTTCGTCCATATCATTTCTAATGTGACGACTCTGCCGACGGCGCTTCCCACCCTTCAACAAGTCAAGATCCGAAATCCAAGTCTTCTATGCTATATCCAACGCGACGAAATTGCCCACAACCCTGAAGCCTCTTAGCTCGCCGCACCACGTCTACAGCACCCTCTCCTTTATAAAGTACTCCGACATGAAGTTTGATGGGTCCATGTTGATAGTCCCGCATGCGGCGAGGATATGAAAGCATGACTTGTGAAGGAGCTTTGGCTTGTTGCATGTGCAACTAGGTTCATTTACATGATCTCCAAGGCATACCTCGTGGGTAACAAGAGAGCAAGCCATCCCAAATCGCTCATTCCGGCGAGCACGTCGAACGATGTTCAGTGATTGCCCATCACGAAGACCATGTGGGATCGACCCTTCTCGGCCTTGGCTCGCATGTACGTTATAATCTTCGAGCAATACTGTATGTGGGTTGGCCGCATGAATCGCTGATTTGCATACTTTTTCTCAAATATCTCGATTGTCTTGCGGCAAAACGCCTTCCACGATGGCGACGAGGGGTTGAAGACGAAGGCCCCTAAGAACCCAGTTGTACACCTCCGCAAGGTTTGTAGTCATTATGTCGTACCTTGCACCGTCCGTGTCGTGTAGCAAGGACCACTTCTCCAATGGCTCAGCCTCAATCCAATAGGAGAAGCACTTGATGTCCCTCGAGATCCTTCACGCCACTCGGGAGGATCAAGCTCCACGAAGGTGTGAGGCGCCGGTAGCGCCGCCCTAGGAATGGGAGGTCGCTTGTTCCTCTCGACGACGCATGCCCCGGTGTGCTCCTCCAACATCTCCCACAACGTATCAAATTTATGTCGCTGGTTCGTGATAGCTACCTATTGAACAAGCTTCATCAACGGTTGCTTAGGAACTGCTGAAGAAGTTGGCCCCAGATGGCGAATGCACCATCTGCTCCTCATGTCTCGCCAAGGGAACATCTCCTCGGGGTCTGGCTGAAGTTTTCTGATGGTCTACATCATCCCGGGGTGACGATAATGGATTATGCAGACATCAGGACGTGCCCCAACTACCCCCTCCTTTCGATATCGAAGGAATCACAACCAGCTATCGAAATTCTCACTTTCGATGAATGCGATGGTCAATGGTAGAATTTGATTATTGCCATCAACACCAATTGCTGTTAGGATCAGGCCCTTGTATTTCCTAGTTAAAAATGTCACATCGACTGAGATCACAGGCAACATGTGCCTAAAATCATCGATGCAAGCATCGAAGGCCCTCTGCAATACCGTGAAACCTCGTGGTCTTTTGGATGGCTTGTCCTTCACAACAATGTATGTGCCCGGGGTCCTGTCCCGTAGCACTTGGAGTATACGAGGAAGGTTGTCGTATACTCCTTCACCGAACCTCCTTTGCAAAGCCTTCTGCTTCGCACGCCATGCCTTCGCGTAGCTAATCTTGTACTTGAATTTCGCTCATAGCCAAAGATGATGTGCTTGGCCTCCGTGTCCGCTCTTCTTCACTATCTCTCAGATATGAGATTGACTATGAAGGTAGATGTTAGGTTGCGATGCTTCGACAAAACACTATTGAGCACGCAAGAGTGCGCCTCCACCCTGGAGAAAATCTAGTGAGTCTCGTACTTGGGTCTACGTTCATGCACATGCCAAGGACAACTAGCCTACTCGTAGATCACGCTGTACTGCTCTTGGATGAATTTGAGGATCCGAAATGTTCGCTGCATGAACAAGGCCCACAGCTTAATGGCATCCTACAGTGATCCCTTGTCAGCAAATATTGCATGAAGCCGAACCTCCGTACCATGGTACTCCCACGGTGATTCGTGCTCGTCGTGCACATCAAGACCCTCAATGTCCACCCTATTCCATTCCTACAGAACGCGACCTTCGTCCTCATCGGAAGGCTCATTGCCATCCTCTTCTAAAACTTCCTCCTTGGCCCAGGCCACCCAGTCATTGATCTCCATCTGACGCACTATGCTATCAACATGCTCCCCTGCATCCGCCTGTTCAGTAGGCTCAACTTGCGATGTGCGATCTTCCTCTTCTAGCTCCACAACTGTGAGACCCCGGGGTATTTAACTTGAAATACTTAGCCATCCACTTGACTCTAGTATTACAAACCAAATATCCCGTGTTTCGAAAATGTATACATCCCGTAATGTCAGATACACACCCTTTACAAAATCATGCATCAATTCCATACAAACATAGAAACAAAGCACAAACTTTAACAAAAGACATACATAATAGAGATTTATTACACAAGGGGCCAACCGGCCACCAAAGCTAAAACTTAAATGACAGTGGAAGCAATTATATCATAAGATGGCGATAAACAAAAGCCAACCGGTTTGCCATTACCCCACAAGGCAAACTGACCGGGCTGCCAGCTAGTCGCCAAAGCGAATTCCACTCACAAAAGTTAATCCCTTGGGAATCAACCTCCTCTGCAGCAATTAATTAAGCAAAGCAAATGAGTACAAAAATGTATTCGCAAGACTTACGTGTAGTGTAACAAGCCTATACATATGCTACATGCAAGCTTATTTAAATGGAGGAGGCTCTAGACTCATTTTCAGCATAACACAAGTTTTTATTTGCAATAATGTAATAGATTTAAAGCAGTTTTACGATCTGTTTTTAATGTTTAAATAACAGCGAGTAACAACATAATAACAATAGATAGATGACAACAACAACCTGGAAGTGACTAACCCAATAGTCACCACAACAATAGCATGAATTACCCATTCATACCACCCACATCAAGTTTTAATTAAAAGGTTATAGTCTAACTCTCGAAAGACCTCCCCAAGCATGTCCATAACCTAGGACAAGGCTATTCGAATAGTTTATACCCTGCAGGGGTGTACCAATGTACCGACATGTCAGACCGCCTTTTTGCCAAGCTATTTAGCACACTTCTTTTAGTATGCCGGCACGGCTAAGTCCTACGAGACATTTCCAATGGGTGATGCTAATTAAGAGTCGCGACAACCCGAAGGGTAGGATGCACCGGCCTAGCATAAGCAACTGCGGGTGCCCCCATCCTTATAAAAACATTTTAACCACCATCGACTCATAATTAACCCCCCCCCCCCCAAAGTACTTAGTCAAGAGGGGTTCCCAATACCCTCGCGTGGTTAGCACGCAAAATTGCTTGGTTTAGTGTAACAAGATGTTCAGTCCTTGTTGACTTAGGCACTATTCCATTCACACCAACAGATCACACCAACATACCATTGTGCCCAAGTCTAAAACAGTTTTATTTTCAGTTTTTGACTTTACAAATTAACAAAGCACAAAGTGCTGGACATAATGGAACAATAATAAAGTTTTTGTGTGATCAAGGTCAGCGACATACGTCGACCACCGTCCAATTCTACCGGTAGCTAAGCATTTCTAAGCATGACACCGTAAAGACATTAAAAGAGCATAATTCAATCACTGGGCTCTAATTCACCGGCGAGATTAATACCTTAGGTTTAGCGGCAGGGGATGAACAATTTAAGGGCAACCATGCAATAGGATTAGCTACCTCTAATCGGAAAAATTACTTTGACACAAAAGCATGCATACATACAGTTTGTAAACAAAGTATTAGACTTTGAAAGTAATGGGATTATTATGATCAAACTGCTTGTCTTGCTGAAGTTGCTCAATATTTTGTAGAGGATCACTCTCAAGGTCAACGTGCTCGTCGGAACCTAGCGAAAGAACGAAAAAGAACCGATAAGAACGAAGGACACCGAAAAGACTCAAAAACCAACTTCAGCGAAAGCTCTGGAATTTTTACAGCAGGTAGAGCACGATTTTTAAGGAATTTAGCAACAAGAATCAATTGATTTGGATTCTCAATGCAAAAGTTATGGCCAAAACATTTTCTGTTAGCCGGAAAAAGGCTGAAAAATTCACTTTGGTTACTATTCATCCGAAATTAATTTTTTTGGCATAAATTTCCAGAGAGGTGTTGCACCTGAGATTTTTATGGTAAATAAAGCACCTCATAAGATGAACAACCCAATTGGATTCATCTCATTTGGAGCTAGGATGTATTTTCTATGATTTTTCAAAGACATGAAAAAGTGCACAAGTTAAATGCATTGGCAAAACTTTTGAAAACAGTGGCAGGCTCAAAACCTATTTTACCAGCAAGTACATCAACAGAGGAAGCCAACAAAGTTGGTTTCACTCAAAAAGGATCTACAGAGAATTACTTATGCATTTTCTAAGTTAAATGAATTTTTAATGCAATAAATAAAGCTAATCTGAATTTACATACATTCACAAATTTTTCTGGAGCTAAACTGAGCTTAAAACCATTTTTTGATTAAATTTTAGTTAAAACAAGAAATAACAAAATTTGAATCAACCGATTTGGATTTAAAACGAATTAGTTACGAAGTTTTAAAGTGTAATACATTTTTTTTTGTTGAACAATAAAGCTTACCGGGAAATTATAAAACTAAACTGGCGCGGCAAAACATGGGCCACTGATGCGCCATCCAACGCCCACGCTGCAGTTAAGCACAAGCACGCACAAGACCGGAAACGACTCAACACCGATAGATCAAGATCTAACGGCCCATATCGATTGAGACTCCGGACGGTCCAAAAGTTCAAACGAATCTGGATCGTTGATCTGAAAAAGGAGGGCTGAGATTGAAGTGAGGTTCGGACGGTCCAAACGTTCACTTCAATTTGAGCCGCAGATCTGAAAATGAACGGCTCACAACAAACGCAACATAGCTCACGCAGACAAATTTCACACGAATCTCACCACGATCCGTAAATGGACTACCGAGGTTCGTGGTCCGAATATTCACAAAGAATCTAGATCGTTGGATCTAGATCGAACGGTGAAGGTTCAATGGTCCTAACGTCACCCAGATCCGGGCCGTTGGTCGGAGATCTGACGGTGCATAATGATTGAAGTTCAAAACATGCGCACACTGAAGGAGGCCCACTGTTAGTGACAGAGGCGCCACGCGCGGGGTTTAAAGCGCACGGGGGTGTTTTGCGGAGTGCGGGCCCACGTGTCAGCGGCACATAAGAGCCGGTTTAGGACACATTAATTACTAACCCAATGATTAACCGTGATTAAATCATGATTAGCATTAATGATGTCCGAATTAAATTCAATAGTGCCCGGGAGTGTTTAAGACGCCAGGCCCACATGTAAGTGACCCAGAGAACTCCATTAAGACATGCATTAATTACTAACCAATCATTAATAGTAATTAACAATCATTAGCACATTAATGACAGAATCACTGTCCAAATTTGACAACGCTACAAGTGCTTGCGCCCGACAACCAGACTGATGGGAAAAATGGCTTGTCACGGCGATCGACCTCGCACAAGAAACCTGTGACATGAATGGGTTCGCAATATCCTCGTGGACCCAATGGAGGTGACCTCGCCGGCGGCGGCGGTGGCCTAAAATGCTAGCGAGCCGGAGAAGACGACGGCAACACATACGTCCGAAAACGAAAACGCAAAAAGAGCTCCGCATTATTCAAGGTAGCAGGTGCCATAGCTTCTAGGGGCTAATAAGAAGCTACCTGAGCACAGGAGGGGCTCGGAGGTGAACGGAGTTGCGCCAACGACAATGAAGCTTGCCGGACTTGAAGATGACAATGCGGGGAAGATGCTCTGAGCAAAAATAAGAGCACCGGGTCATCAATAAAGCTTCAATATAGCTCAAGGATGGTTCCAGAGCAAGGAATTGAAGAATGGAGCACTCACCGGCACTGAGGATGAAAGGGGGCAAACTTGGCCGAATTTGAACAAACCCCAAATTGGACTTTCCATGTGAAGGTCAACCCAAATTAGGTTAGGGGTTTTGCTTAAGGTAATGAGAGGCTCAAGAGGGAGCAAAAAGATGGGAAGAAAAGCCACCGAACCCTAATGTCACCGAGAAGCTTCAAGGTCCATTAATGGCGGTAGGAGGTTATTTGGTTTTGAGCTCAAAAGAGCAAGGAGGAAGCTAGGCAAGGTTGTTGTGGTGTTTAAAGGAAGTCAAGGAAGGGAGCCGAGGGCTTAAATAGCCGAGGAGCTAGGGTTTTGCACAAGCACCGCCTCCAGGTGCACCCAGGTCCACTGGCTCGCCATGGGCGAGGTGAGCAGTGAAGGAGCCGACAAAGGGACTTTGGGGCGAAGTCGACCAGAATTAATGCTAAGAGTCGTTGAGAGGTGACAAGCCAGACCGCAAAGCTTCTCCCATGCTCAAGCTCTGCCATGGCTCATCGGGCGCCACGCACGCCTTGAAGGCGACGGAGGAGAAGAACAGATCTTGGCGGGCCCCACAAGTCGGTGAAAGAAAACAAAAGGGCTCGGGTTCAACAGACTAAAGGGTTGAGTCCAACCCTAAGGTGCCAACCCCAACAAGCCAATCCAGAGGATTAGAATGGACGGCCAGATTGGAAGAATCTTGGCGCTAGATCAAGATCCAAAGGTGGCAAGGCCAGTGCGATTAGTTGATCCGGTTCAACCCACTCGTGATATCGCTCGATCGCTTTGGCGTGAACGTTGGATTAAGATCCAACGTGGAGAAAGGATGCGGCGTTTAGAAACGTTCTGATCGGCGGGAAGGGCGCGAGCCGAGCGATTTCCATCCAACGGCTTGGAGAGGACGCGCGAGAGAAGCTGGTTGGGTCGCACCGGAAGGAGGTTGGGTTCGAGTCTGACTCGAGCCCAACAGGAGTTTGACCCAAGAGTTGACTGGAGGTTCAAAAATAAGCTAAAAACTTTGAGGGATTTTTAGAGATAGCAAACTAACTCTAAAAATTCTGAAATTTTAACTGGAGGTTCCTCACTCTAGGATTAACCTTACATAAAATTTCTAGAGATTTTTATACACTGCATTTATCTCAAGAAATTCCTCAAGGTTTGCTCTAGGGTTTGACCAAAGGTCAAACTGGTTTGACTTGCCTCCAAAAAATTATCAAATAATTTCTAAAAATTATGAAATTTTTCAGAGGTGTCTCACAGCTTTCCTAGAACCAAGGAATCTTATTTCCAGAAGTTGCACACAAGATTTTTAACAAGGAGGTTATGACTTTGGTCAATTGAGATTTTGGTTTTTGATTTCCCAAGTTCTTTACAGGAATTACAGGAAAGTTCAAAAGCTTCAAGATGCAATTTTTTTTTAATTTCTACTCATTTTCTTACATTTGAAACACACACCTATATTTGGGATGTTACAGCAACATCGGCCACCGCGCCCTCTTCATGAACTGGACGATCTTCCTCTTCTACTGCTACTGAAGCCGCTTCCCACCGACCGGACGATAGCCGTCGGTAGGGCCTCATGCGACTCCCTTCGGACATGTTTGCATGAGTAGCACACACTCGTGTCCACATCGCCAACAGCCTTCCACAAAGCCCTTCCATGCAACCGTGCGCATCAGTCTGCTCAACTCCTACCGAATGTGTGTGGCAGACCGACTCTAAAGCCCATGTAGAATGACATTGCACATCTCGGGGTCCAAGGAGCAGCTGCAGGTGAGCCAGTGCAAGACGTAGATTGCCGATTCGAGCATTCTTCGTGTCCGGGTGTACCATACTGACTTGCGGGAAGCCACTTAGGTCAACACCGTATGGACCTTCACGAATTGTACAAAAACTGTAATGCACTTTCAATCTTGTTAGCTCCGACATGACTGATTTCTCACTGTAAATATTTTGAAAATTTCAACTAGCCATTTGTCATAATACATTCACGAAATGTGTGCTAAACCAATAAGTAGCGACGCGTTGCCTACATTCGGATGAGAACAAGAATGGATGAGACTATTACCTTCACGCCAAGACCTTCTCTCCTTATCACGAGCTTTTTTTTCTTTCTCTTACCTCCCGAGCTCCTCTCCTCTCCTTCTCCCGAGCTCCCCGCTTCTCCCCCATCGTTCTCTCTTCTCCTCCCTTCTCCCCTTTCCCAATCTTTCCCCTCTTTACTTCCCTCTCCTTCTCTCCCTCTCCTTTTCTCCTTTCTCGAGCTCCTCTCGTTCTCTCCGAGAGAAATGGAGAAAGCGACCGTGAGTGTGCCTTTCTATACAATCGTTTAGTCGCTCAACCGCTGGACGACTTGGCGCAAGTAGTGGTCCAATGGTTGAGCGACACGTCCACTAGTCGGCTAAACGGCCGCCCATCGGTTGAGCGATAAATGGATCATCGCCCAACCGTTAGCGATCGATCCAAGTCGCCAACAACCGATCGACTAGTCTTGGCACTCCACCGCTGGGCCACTTGATGATCCAAGTCGCCCAACAGTGGAGCGACAAAGGATTATTTCTGTAAAATAAAAAGGCTAGTATATTAATGTATTTTGGAATAAAATAATGATTATTTTTTAAAAAATCATAAAACTTAACCATGGGCGAAAAAACAAAAGCTAGATTGAACCGCTGCACTCGTAGGAAAAATTGTCCGCATTCTAGACGGACCGGAAGTGTTCCCACTGATCATGTACCCGCTGGTTGTTACAACGTCTGTGACCCTGAGCGTTGTCGCGCAAGGATATCCACGTACACGCGTGCTTCTTCTTCCTCCTCCCGCTTCTTCACCTCCTCGGCCGCACCATGCCTCACTAACTCGAAGCGACGGCCGGCCTCACCGCGTGAGACCGCCGAAAGGCCCGACCATCGCACCGAGCGCTTAATACATGGCATAGTGGAAACCATCACGCCACCGCCGCCTAAGGTAGAGTTACCCCTCTCTACTCTCATCCCTTCCATGTTCCAAGATTCCGTCGAGTAGCTGGAGTTTCAAATTCATTTGTTTGTAGCCGGAACCGTTTTAGCGAATTGGCAATGCTGTCCGTAGCTGCAGACTCACTCGATTATTGTTGGATTAGCAATTGTGGATTTAATCTCTCCAAGTCAACCCCCTGGATTGGTCGGTCGATGCTTATTTCATCAGTTGTGCCCTTGGCGAAATGGTTCTTGGACTGTATGAATCATACTTAATCCCCTGGGACGGCACTGATTTGTCTTTTTATTCGGAGAGAGCGGCCTATTTTCTATTGCTAGATTTTGTCACTGGCATTGTGATTTGACATGTAAACTGCTTGTTTGATGTTACATCCTTTTAAAAGAAAATTATGCCTCGAAAGTCAAATAGTCGATCGATTTTGAAGTTGCTTCTATCGTTTGTATCTATGATGATGAACAACTCTGACAACCACTTCCGCTATAGTAAGCAAAAGCATATGATAAGTTGGAGAAGATTGAAAATTTTAAGTTGGAAAGATTCCTCCTCCTTTTGAAGACTAGAATTTTCATTTCAGTTCAATGTTTCTTATATCGGTGCACAAGTTATAAAGATAATATATATATTTGTCATGAGCCGGGTACTATTCATGTGCGTAAAACAAGATTACTACGTGTTTTGTAGCACTGGATTAGGAAGGATTATCTTCCCAATAAGAATATCTATTTCCTAAATAGTTGCTTAGTTTCCTTGTATAGGATTATTTAATCGTAAAGATTATCTATTAGTTAGAAAGATCATCTATTAGTTAGGAAAGTCATTATTTATATTGATTTTATCCATAATTGTTAGAAGTGCCCTCTATATAAAGTGGCTTATTGTAATCGTTGGCATTAAACAATGAGAATACAATAGTCTAAGTCCCAATCCTCCTCATCTCCCCAATCTATAGTCTTCCCTCTCCCCTAGCAGCCGACGCCACTCGGCTATCCTTCCGGTGATGTTTACCCCTATGATCTAAGGATCATAACAACTTGGTATCATAGTCTACACCATGGCTTATGTTGCCAAGAATTTCAAGGCCATGAGGGCCACCTCAACAAGATGAGTGCTTGCCAGAGAGCGACATGAAAGCCATCTTGGCGCATATGACGGTTGTAGTGGTCAAGCCGATGGAAAAGGAGAAGAAGAATGCACGCGCAGACCATCGTGATGATTTGTGCCACGGAGGCATCTTTGATTTCACCGGTGACTTCCAGATCGTCGACTTTCGCCTCTGTGGTTACACCAACGGCGTTCTTTGCCGAGGAAGAAGGTCACGCCTAACCATCGTCTTCTCCACGCCAAGACTACGACATCATGCCTTCAGAGGTGCGGGCGCAGTGTGTCGTGACCACGACGACGTTGTGTTGTCGCCTGCAGCGCAACTTTGTCCATGCCATCGACACCTCCTCGCAACATCAAGACACGCCAAGGGACCACGATCCTCGTTGTTGTCTATTGGAGCGCCAGGACCATCTTTCATACAATGTTCCCATCAAGGCCACGACCTATCGTCAACATGGGGTCTCCTAGGGCTTGACCATGGTCGCCACCATAGCTCGAGGACGAGTATGTCATGCGAAAGGAGGAGTAGTGTCATGGGCTAGGTAATCGTTCATGCGTGTGAATAGAACCACTGCATCAGAAAGCACTAGGATTAGTAATGGATTACGCTCCCCAATAAGAATCTCTATTTCCTAAATAGTTGATTAGTTTCCTTATATAGGATTAGTTAATTGGAAATGTTATCTATTAGTTAGGAAGATCATCTATTAGTTAGGAAGATCATTATTTAGATTGATTTTATCCATAATTGTTAGAAGAGCCTCTATATAAGGAGGCTTATTGTAATCGTTGGTATTAAGCAATGATAATACAATAGTTTAAGTCCCAATATATCCTCTTCGTCTCCCCAATCTATAGTCTTCCCTCTCCCTAGCGGTATGACGCCACCCGGCTATCCTCCCGGTAATGTTTACCCATATGATCTAAGGATCATAACATATTTGTACGTCATTATTATATCCGCTATTTAATAGGTGATTGAGGCCTTTTGCAGACTGGCTGTCAGTTGAAGAACTTGTTTGGTCCTCAAGAAATTAAGCAATCATAGAATCTATAGAATACCAATAAATGAGTATACTTACATATAAGAGCAACAGGATCATCCTATACTAATTAATAAACAAACTTAATATTTCTTAGTGTATACTAAAAACTATGTCAAACCCTTTCAAACACATATAAGAGTTCATCGAATGCAATATCGCAAAGTTCATGGATTACAAACCTGGGATCCAAAAGAAATGGCTGCATGTATTATCATGCTATGCTTAGTGGCTGCAGGATCACTCGTTGAAGGTCAATTGATGGAAAATCAATTCTTGCTTTTATACATAGTATGAAATCGTGATGTTTGTGCCTCTTTGTTCACTTGAATTTTATGTCACATAATTCATGGAACTTGGGGCTTACTTAGTTCACTTGAATTTTACATTAGAGAATTCATCGAGCTCGAATTTCATACTCACTTCCATAACTATTATAGAAGCATGTTATTTTGTTAGTTTGGGCTTCCCGGACTTTGATCCTAAATGCATATAGGCACATCTGATTGCTTAGCTCCATACAAACTATTCATATATGAGCTGAGCGCAAACTTTATTGTTTTTTTATATATAAATGTAGTCATTTTAGGCCAAAAATGTGTTGTGCAGATGTTCACTGAGCCTTCGACTTATGAACATCTACCATCAAAAAGGAAGGGCATGCTATATTTACTGGTATTGTTGTCAAGACTTATGTACAACATATACCTAGCCAGCCACACATGAATAAAGTCATTGTGCATGGAGCATGGCTAAAAGATATCTACTGTGGTTCGTAAACCATCAAATCTGTGCATTTTCAAAAAAAATTCTTGTAACTAATTGTAAGTTTCACGGGAGCATAACAAAAAAAGGTGAGTTTCACAAAGTCTCTAGCAATCAGAAGTTTAGAACTGATAACCAATAGCATAAAATGTTTAGTGGGCCTTTATAGTCTCTAGTTTCTTATGTAGAGTTGTTCATCTTTTCTTTGATAATATGAAGGTAATATGTAGTTGAAATTATGTAAAATGCATCTAGGTTTAGACTGCCAAATGGGCGTCTGACATGGCACCAAGACGGTCCGACTCGGCATGGCCCATTTAGGTACGGCCCATTCCGGCCCGACTATTAGATGGGTCGTGCCAGGGAGGCAGCCCAGGCACGATTCGTTGGAGTTTCGTGCCGTGCCGGGCCGGCACGAGCTTGTTTGGCCCATCGGGCCAAGTCTGGCCCGTTTAGCCCATTTGGCCAGCCAGAACAAAAAAAACCCCAAAAAAAATTAGGAAAATGTGTAGAATTCAGAAGTAGACATGAAAATTGGAAAAATTGAGACAATCATATTGAAAATATAAATAAGAGCTTTTTTAATGTCCAACTAACTACCCCGTTAAAACCTTCGCCAAGTAAAAACTTAAATTGAGAAAACCTTGGTAAAGGAAAAAGAGTACATCATATAGCTCTACAATTCTACATACATGATACATCCTTGTTCTATGTGTCGGTGTTATTGTCTAAGTACAGATTTTTGAACATGTAACATCCCAATTTTTTGAGTTTTAAAAATCCTTTTGATTAGTTAGTAGTGGAAAATTCACCCTTGAGATTTATTTGGAATTAATTGAAAAGCTTAACTTGTACTTTTAGTACCAAAACAATTTAATATGATTAAAGTCAACATCTCGTCTTCAACCTCGCGGGTCCAAAGCCTTCGTCCACCATGGTTCTTCTAGAATCCCGTCCGGCAAATCAAACTATCCAACTAAAACGATCCTGGGAAATTGTGCTGTACTTGGTCTATATCTCTTCCGCATCTTTTTGGATAACAATCGTATCTTGAATTCGTTTTTATCTCTTAGAACCAGCAAGTCTGAATCAACCCCGATTTGGGGATTCCTTACTCTGGATTGCCCGAGCTCCTATAAATAGCTTCCGAGGGTCACCCTTCACCCTGAACTTGAAACCCCATCCAATTTCGCCCCAAGAACCGCCGGGATTTGAAGAACTAGGGTTTTAGCCGAAACTTGATTTCTTCGAATTCCTCCGCCGTCGGTGACGCTCCGCCTCCGTGGACCACACCGCCATTATCTTTGTCATCAAAGCTTCTCGAGCACCTCTTTGCATTGTTAGGCGCCATCGAGCTCGTTGTCGACAAGATCGACCTTCGTTCTCGCTCGGCCGCCAGTTCCAAAGAAACCCGTCGACCTCTCGTGTCAATATCGATACCATTATGTGCGCAATAGCTTTGTCTTTCCAATGCGAGCACTCACCGCGCGGCCGAGCCACCGTTCGCCGTTATCGAACAAACCCAAGGACCTAGCCATCGACGCATGCATCTGCGTGTCTTCCAGTCATCGCCGCGCGCGTTGGTGTGCGTACCCCAAAACCAGATCCAAAACCCGGTGAACCTAGTCCATGGAGTCCCACATGTTAGCCTCGGCCTTTTTCTTCGATTTGTTTTAATTCGAAAATTCCATAGTGACGTCACCAAAGTCATAATCTGAATTTTCCATAGGAAAATAATTCGGATAATTCCAATAAATCCTATTTAAGGTATTTTCTTTAGATTTAAACTTCTAAAGGCCATATCTTCTTCATCTGAAATCCGATTGTGCCAATTCAAATTTCTAAATTCAAGATCTATTATTTTGAGATTTTTATTTAATTTTTAGAGTTTGTTTTCTCTATTATTTATTTGTTTTGTTTATTTGCTTCGTTTGTGAGTAGACGTTGATACTTGAGGAACTTGGAAGAAAAGGAGTGCTTCAAGATCAAGACCGTTACCTAGATCTATTTCAAGGCAAGTTATACCTTTGATCATATTGAACCCGTTTTCAAAAGTTATATTAATTCAAATTAATGCATTTACTTGAAAGTATTTATTTAAGTGCTTTTGGGTGTAGTTATTAATCCTAATTTGTTATATCCACCTTATCATTGTTATGTTATAATATTTTGTCACCCTAGATTGGTTCATTATTTTAGTTGGTATTATCGTAGCATCAATGTGGGTTGGTTAGATACAAGTAGATTGCTTAGCCATGCCACGAGTCATCATTTCACATAAGTTGCAAATTATGAATCTTACTAAGTGATTATGGAACTTTGTAATAAAACTATGTGCACTGTGTGTCATTACTCGTTGGTGGCATGTGTTGCACTTAATCAACAGGGTGGGAAAAGATTTAGACTGAGGCAAGTGGTGGATACTGTATGATATGGTGGGCTGTGTGAATGGGAACCTTAATCTGTGTGGCATAGTTAGAAATTGGAAGTCTTGCCTTAGTCAAATAAGGACTTAACTTTGTGCGCTATTGAACTGAGCCTTGATGTACAACCACATGCCTAATGGGACGGGTCTAACTCAGTAAGTTATGGATTCTCGACATTGACTACTCAAGTTATTGGTTAGGAGCTCAGTGATGCGTGTAGGTGTGGACTACCACGTAGTACACATTTATGAGCGGTTCGTCATCTTCAGGTCTAACGGTATGTGTCAGGCTAGCTTTCTCAATGGGTTAGTACCAGCGGTAAAGCACATCGGGAGTGTCAATGTTTGAGATGAAGTTTCTGAAACGTTTTGTTATGATTAGTGCTTGCAACACTAGTTATATCGTGTGGGTAAAGTGTACAATCTCTGCAGAGTGTTAATTAATCTATTCGAATAGCCGCGTCTGCGGATCTGGACATGCTCGGGGATTTCACACGAGGGTTAGATTTTCATAAAACACTTGGGAAGGGAGCTGTGTGATCTAAGTCATATGGCTATGTGAATAACTTGTTTAGACTTTGTGTTCTTTGTGAAAACCACTGATAAAATTTAATATTGTTTATTTGTTTTGCATTATGTTTTAATCTATTATTTGTATTCAATTGCAAATATTGCATTTCTACAAAAGAACCACAGAAGCCATTTCTTTGGAATAAGCCATCATCTATAAATTGCATTATATGGTATGACTTGCGAGCACAGTTGTGTACTCATGCTTGCTTTAATCAATCAACAGAAGTAGAGGAGTCTTCGCCTGCTTTCGAGGAGGAGTTCTATGAAGGTACTACTCGTTAGGGTCTTGATCTCGCTTGGTTGTCTATGGCATAATTGATGGGATTCTACTCAAGTTTAGTTTGTTTCATTTGTTGTTTATTTCATTATTGCCACCTAGCGTGGGTTAATAAATGTAAACTCGACCATAAAATCAAAACCATTATTTGATATTGAAATTTGTTGTTTATTCTATTAATCATCTTGTTTGGATCGATATTCATCTATGTTGACACTGTGTGCACTAGTGTGATTCTGGATTAGTGCATTATACACAAATGGTCCGTAATTGTATTTTTGGGTCCCGAAAGAGGTGGTATCGAGCCATACTAAGCGTAGGTCCCGACCTTAGTTAGATCACCGCCTTAGAGTGTCCAAATTATTTTCTAAAGTAAAATTAACTTGCAAGATTAATTGAACTGCTTAACTTCTCCTATGTCTCTCTTGACTCAACTATTGCTGAAATTTTCCTCTCCCCACTATTTTAATTTGGTTCTTACCCTCTTGTCTTTCTTGATAGATGCCTCATCTTTAGAACCACGGAGAGCACAAGAGAGGACTTCTTTGTTGAGCTCGAAACTATTGCAAGTGCTTGGAGGCTCAACCGTCCGATGTACCGTGGCAACAATCGGGTAGTTAACGGTCGAGACCGTGGAGTGATCTGCCGCTTGACTATCTACGCCAGAAGGATACCACAAACAAGCCAACCCTCGAACATCTCGGCCGAGGATTGTCTCGACCAAGCAATTCAAGAGTCTTCGCAAGTCACTAAGCAATTTAGAGCTTAAAGAATCCTCTAGGTACTATGTATGAAATAAGGTGAAATCACAAGGAAAATATATTGCTTATCCAAATGTGGAAAATCATAGCTCACAATAATTCTCCTTTTGGCATTAATCACAAAAAATATAAAATAAAAGTTAGCCAAAAGCAGGTCTTTGCAAAACAATGAGCTTGGCAATGAATTCATCTTAGTTTGGTCATAAATAGTATGAAATAGATACATATGACCTATTTGGGAGTTTTGTTCCAAGAATTTCAAAGAAAACCATAATAAATCACAAACTCCCCCTATATGGCCGAAAAGAGCAAAACAACTTGAAATAAAGCCATATTTGAGTTAACTAAAGAAAATGATATTTGGAATGCATTCAAGAAAACTCACTTTTGAAATATCCCCAATAAACATTTTTCATGAAGATACCATGCTCATTTTCACAAATTGGAATTCATGTTGAGCTAAAAACTTTCTTAAAACATTTGAAAATGTATGGAAACAAACTCTGAAAAATCTGAGATAAATCATGGAGCAAGTACTTAAAAATACACAAAAGTTTTATTTTGGTAGGCTCAACCAAATGTCAACTATTTTGAAGATATGAAAATGACAAAGTTTCATAAAACTAAAAATTTCAGTTTTTTTTTCAGGTTTTACATTCCATTTGAGATTCAAAGATAGCTAAAAACTAATTAAAGGAGATCCAGTAAATTTGAGAAAATTTATCATCATAGAATATCAACTATAGAGGATATAATATCATCATTATATATTCCTCAAATTATGAACCTATTTAGAAATATAAAAATCACAAATCACCAAAAATGTAGAAGTCTCAATTTTCAGCATGTTGATCAAAGAGAGAAAAAGTCAAATACTTTTCAAATAAATTCTAAATGCTTTGAAATTTTTCCAAAATAAACTTTAGACTCCTAGGAATCTTTTCCAACAAGAATTTTCTAAAAAAGAGTCTTCATTCAAAAGATATGCCAATTTTCATATTGGCGGTATGATTTTGTTCCACAGTAGAAAAGTCAAAACAATTTCAAATAAAGTCCAAATGGTTTAAAACTTTTTAGAAAAGAACATTGAATTGCCTAAAAATTTTCCAAAAGAATTTTTATAAGAGGAATTTTATTTTAAAAAATAAGGCAAAATACGCTTTATATGCAAGAAAAGAGAATGATTTTGCATTGAATGTTCAAAATGCAAACCAATATGAATTTCAAGGGGTTTTTCACTTTCTTGCTTTGTATGAGTTAGAAATACTATTTCAAGCCAAGATACACAAAGAAATCCAATTCAAATAGCGAAACTCACTATATGCAAGAATATGTCATTTTGGGTAAAAACTAGATTTTCGGTGAACTTCAAATGAATATAATTTTTCAACGGTTGGTCTTTTGTAAAAACTTTGGACTAGAGAAATGTTTGAAATAACCAACCTTTCGAGTTTGGTATTGACAACTTTTTCAAAAACTCAATAGATTTTGATTTATGAAAATATGTCATTTAATTCAAAAACAAGATCATTCAAGATCCTTTTGAGGCCAAATTTGATATTTGTTTTCTAAAATAGGAATTTTTACTTCAAAAATATTGGAAAACATTTGAAATATATATTTAAGTATTTTTTTCTAGTTTTTCACAAATTTGAGCCTTTTAAGCAAGATTTTTTACTTTTGACCAAAGAGACTCTTTAAAGGACTAAACTTGCATACCATTGACAATTTCACCCCAAACAAAAAACCAAATGAAGCAAATGAGAATGAAAAACATACATTCACAAGATCCATAAATTATTTTGGGCAAACAGATAAAATAGTTTTCCCAATACTAATACTTTATCCCTAAATGTGTGCATACACGAATGTGTAATAAAAACATATGCACATATTCAAGTTAGACTTTTAGTGGAGTTCAGCCTATATTTTGGATCGGAGGAATGCAACAAGATATAAGAATATGATGTCAAATGCTTACCTCTTTGATTTTCACCTTTTCGTCGAAATAAGACTACATAATAGTTATATCAATAAAAGCGTTAGTCTCACATATGGATTTGTCATTAATCACCAATATACTCCATTAACTCATAATAGCGGGTCTAGATTCTTCAAAGATTCCAAGAAAGGTTTCTTACCCATGGCACATGGCATTTATCTTAGCAAGAGTTAGTGTCCTACGCCACTGATGAGTGAGACAAAATGAGTAGCATCCCATATGCTTCAGCTATAGGATCTATCATGTATGCCATGTACACGACCAAATGTGGTGTATGTTCTAAGTGTTACGGGCAGATATCAATCGGATCCAGGTGAAGGTCACTGCATAGCAGTCAAGAACATCCTTAAGTACTTGAGAAGGACTAAGCATGCATTCCTTGTTTATGGAGATGAGGAAGAGCTGGTCGTAAATGGTTACATCGACACTAGCTTCCAAACCGATAAGGATGATTTTAGATCGCAACTGGGTTTGTGTTTTGTCTTAATGGAGGAGCAAGAAGTGGAAAAGTTCCCAAAGAAGGAATGATTCTCGATTCTACAAATGTGTGAGTACATTGTATCTTCGGAAGCTGCAAAAGAGGTCGTATGGATAAGGAAGTTCATTTATGAACTGAGTATTGTTTCTAGTGCTTCTAGTCCAATGGATCTCTATTGTTATAATAGTGGAGCCATTGCACAAGCTAAGGAGCATAGATCGCATCAAAAATCCAAGAACATACTTCGGCGATATCACTTCATTTGTGAGATCGTTGAGAGAGGTGATGTGAAGATATGCAAAGTGCACACGGATTTGAATATTTCTGATCCGTTGACAAAGCCTCGCCTGCAACCTAAGCATGAGGCACACACAAGAGCAATAGGTATAAGATACCTATATGATTGACTCTAGTGCAAGTGGGAGACTGTTGATGATATGCCCTAGAGGCAATCATAGAGATGATTGTATCACGTCTATGTTTATGAGTTATTGAATAAATGTTATTCTGTTCATTGGATGAATCATTGGTTATAAGATTAACAAGTATGTGACTTGTTGGTGAAGCTCTTTTTAACTTATATGATGTCGTTCTAAAAGTATCCCTGGTCGGAACACCAGTGATTTATCGACCAGCACATGTATTGATTGATGACCATGTTTCACCAAATCATGGATATAGGGATATCAAATTAATAATATGAACACATGTTAGAGAACATGGGGTTGGA
>JAYEVD010000879.1:0-71465 GCA_036346405.1 Phyllostachys edulis
CATAGAAAACGTTTCAGACTAATCCTGACATCGTGATCAAAGGAAATACGGAGACCTAGCTAAGAGCGCCGAGAGAGCTATGGGTAAAGTGGTACAAGCTTCACGAAAGGCTAAATATCAAACCATGAATTCATGCCTATCTCCAGATTGAGTCTACGATGATCAAGTAGGGTTTATCTTCTTACCGAGTGATAAGTAGTCTTTTAGAATTAATGCTTGCCACCTAAGTTTTGATGACTTATTTTCTTTAGAGAAAAAGATGAATCCAGAATGTGATAATCACAAGAGATGAGTCATACAAGGCATCCTTGCAAATAAATGCTTGGAGAGTACACTAGTACTATTCTTGCTATTATCTTCCTTTGTTAGATCCTAGTCCTACCGAGAACTATAACCGAGCGGGACGGCGATACCAGAATATCCCTATTTTCTGGCTTTTTAAAAATTTTGAAAACTTTAAAAATTAACCATTTGGTTTTATTAATTCGCTAAAGCTAAATCGTAATTTAGGATTTTAAAAAGCAATGTAATTTGAATTAAATAAAACTTCAACTAATTCAAGTTGGTTTAATTGAGTTTTCCGATCTTAATTGGCTTTTTTTCTTTTGCCCTAAGTTAAAAATAATTATTTTCAAAAAACTAAAAGTAAAAGTTAAGCTAAAAATATTTTTATTAAGTTCCATTTAATTCAAGGACTTCGAATTTTCCAGAATTTTTCGATATTTAACATTATTTTCTAAAAAGGTTTTGTTTTTCGGTATTTTCTAAAATAAAAATCCTAAAAATCTCCCCTCCGGCTCTTGGGTAATTCTTCGCCCATTTCTGTTCTAACCACAGATTTAATTCGGTTATTACCACGCAATACATTGTCGACGGCCATCCGTCTGATTAATCGGACGGCCGGCCCCTCGCTTCTGTTTCGCTTCTTCGCTAACCACGGGTCTCCTGCTGCCCGCCCACCTCGTTTCGTCTCCTTTACCTTTCGACCGGCGGTTCGCCTCGCCATAATCCCGCCGCCCCATCGCTTATCGCCATGCCGCCACCCACTCGCCCACTCGCCAAGGCTCAGTCACCTCCGATTGTGTTCGCTACCATGGTTTCTGGTTCCCGTTTTCGCCAGCGTGATAGTCACCATGCTATGCGGCAAGTGGCGGGTTTTGCGCTACCGCACAGCCCCCGCTGCCGCCGACAGTAGGTTGGCGACGACGATTCCGGCCATCGCTTCTATGCCCTCGCTAGCCGATGCCTCCCCATATCGCTACCGACCGAGCCGCCATTAATGGCCGGGCGATCTCCACGCCGTCCTCCCTCCTTTGACCATCCTCAAGACTTATTTAAGGAGCGCACTGTGTGCTTCAGCCTCTAGCTCCTCCCCAACTCACTCTCCTCTCTCGCCGTGGGTCGATTTCGCGATTCCGCCGCCGCCACCGAAGCCACTCCGGCGGCCCGCCGCGCTGCCGAGCCTTCCGCGCTTTTGACTCGCCCGCATGGCTAAGTCACGGCTTCCGCAAGGCAACCCCGCCTCGAGTCTTCACGTGAGCACCGCCACATTCAACCGCCGCTGCCATTTCGGGCCACGGTTCCCATGCCGCCACGTCCCCAAATCCGGAGCACCAAGATCGCCACGCCCCTCTTCACAGAGGTGCCCTCACGGCCGGGCGCCAAGCCGCATGGTGCCTCGGCCCCGGTGGCGCCGCCGGCCGACAGGTGGCCGAGCCACGGCATCCACGCCACCTAGGCACCAATTACCTTTTTTATAATGCTATTGTCCAAAGGGCGCCTGTGGTGGCATTTTTTTCTTTTGAAAATAATTCCAAAAATCAGAAAAACCCCTTTTCTTGATTTTATGTTCTCTATCTTCCTTGGTCATAACTTCTTCATTCAACTCCGATCTCGAAAGTGATTCAATTTATAAATTCATCTAAATTCATTATCTTACTATTAGTATTTATTTGATATTTATTTGAATTTTATTTTGAGTTGTTTTATTTATTTAGCTTTGTTCGCACGATAGATCCTTGTTTTGACGACTTCGCACTGATGACCAAGCACCCTACTCTTCAATGAAGGCAAGTCGAGACCTTTGATTATATTGAACCCAATTTATAAAAGTATATTGTTTGATATAAACATGCATTGCTAATTTTATAACAAATTGTTTCGAATTAGTTAATTACCTAATTGCCATTATGCCTCCTTGGTAATTTGTGAACCATATGTACCCTGAATGACATAAACTTGGACACCCTAGGATGGATTATTTTAGTTGACATTATTGAAATACCAACATGGGCAATCGTGATATGCTTAGCCTACACTTTAGTTATAATGATGGGCTCACGATCACTTACTCAAGAATGATTGAATTTTGACTAAAGGAAATATGGAACGCAATGAGCCACTATTGATAAAAGATATTGTGCCATGACTAGGGTGGTCAATTGGCCTGTTGAACCTAAAATGATTTATACTTGCCAGTGATCGTGGGCAAAGAAAAGGATGATTTTGGGATGAGTTGCCTCTGAGTAACCATAGGACTTAACTTTGTGCGCCATTGATCTAGGCCATACCCGTGCAACCACAAGTTCATTTATGGGTGGATCTGGCCGACTAATTAATAATGTTTTGGCGAGGATATAATAATCCTCATTTTATCTTTTATCTATAATTCTTATTATAGGTAAATATGGCGTCATGTGGACCTGACAGTACCCTTAATATTATGAGGGAAGAGCCTAATGAGTGGTCGTAAGTAAGTTCTTCGACCACCCCATAATCGTAAGATTATGCTGACGACTATCCCATAATGTCGTAAGACTTGCTGCGACTACCTCATAATCGTAGGCTCCTCTCGACTAGGTCATTCTCGACCACCTTATGATCAAATAAACCTCTGAGACAAGTGGGTCTTATTGATTAAAGGATTCAAGCAGTCATTATCTGCTATTAGATAGCGGAGTAATGGCATAATACTCCATTATCTACGGTATATAGGCTGTTGAAGCGGCGTGGAGGAGTTAATACGGTGATTACTACCAATATGCGCGATTCTGAGGTGTGATGAGCGCCGCTTCACTGGAAGTAGCTTCTGTTCCTTCATGTACTATAAAAGCGGACAGTCGAGAGAAAGGAAAGAGGATCGATCGGGCCATCGGGAATACAAGCACTATCTGTAATAGTCTTAGTTTTCCCTGATTGTTCGAAGATACTCAATACCATACACACAGGGAGTAGGGTTCTTATTCTCGGAGGAAGGCTGAACACGTATAAAAATCCCGTGTCTCTCTCTGCGTGATTTCATTCTAGGAGACCCCGAATCAAACAATCTTTCGTAAGTTCGGTTCTAAAACAAGCCGGTTAGGCGGCCGAAGTAGTAGGATCTTAGGTAATCTCTTGTCAACATACTCTCTGTTTTCCAAATCTCATGCACTCATGGCGGGAGAATGGAGCGAGGAGAATTGGTTCGACTTGGCGGTCTGTGAGGCGTCGACATGGATCTGCGGTTCGATTACTGAACCAAGTGATGACTCATCCTATGGCATTCTTGCCTCAAGGATCTTCCCACAGATCCGAGGAGACAATGTCATGCCGGCGGAGTTGAGGAGGATCCTTATCCCCTATGATGCGTCAAGAGAGAGAATCTACCCTCTCAAAGGACAAGGGTCAATCGACGAGGACCACACCCAGTGGACTCACGACCTGACGAGAGTTTTTCCTCGAAGTGTCCAAGTCCCCAAAAGTGGTCCGACTTGGTGAAACAAGCTCTGGAAGCCACAATGCAGGACTTCACGGCATCTGGTGATCCTCTCTCTCCGGATGGCGCGGAAAGCCGGGATCAAGCATGCTTTTCCTACAAATTCGACCATCTCTCACTTGATCACACTGCTAAGCGGAGCAGTTATAACCAGACTTCCCTACAGGAGGATTACTCCAAAGTCGCGGATGGTGTCTCTCGGCGACTCCTCAAGCGGAGGCCTCGGCGCAAGTGAGAATCATCAGCGGGAGGTCTTCGTCCTTCCCTCGGATCAAGATCACTCTTCTAGAGGCCGAGATGGAGACCCTTCGAAGATCACCCTGCGCCCCCTCGTGGCGTTGGCAGGATGCCGCCAGCTGGCGGACCACGACCAACACCTTCATGAGCGCGAGAAAATCCTCGACATTCTCGCACTTCATTGAAGCGATCTCAAGAGTCCGACATAGAAGCTCTTGAGGCTATTAAGCGGAAGAAAATTGAAGCTCGAGAAGAATCACATGCAGGCGCATCCAATATCGATCGAAGGGCTCAAGAGAACTTGATTACATCAATGACTTGCTCGAGAATCAACTCAAGAGCTAGCAGAGCACCGAACTCGACCTCTTCGTTGAAGAGATCGCACAAAACCGGAACGATGGCAAATTTGGAAGCGCCTCGCCGACATCATTGAGGAAGTCGCCTGTCGACTTCGGCTACGATCGATCGAACATATCACCACGGAGGAATCGGCCTAGCATGATAAGTCGCGCCGATCACCTACTCGGAGAAATGTCTTTGAGCGACTGATGATCGACAAACCCCTCGGAATGATCGCTCACCATTCCGGCATGGGAATATCTGGCGAGATAAACTACGAGTATTCCCTCGTGGGGTGAGATCTATCATAGGTCAGGTCAACCTATTCTTGGGTATCGTCGAGTGCGACCACGTGATGATATCAACCCTTCTTTCACGCAAAGGCGTCAAGAAGTCATTCTTGGATGTCGGGCATTCTCTTTGATCTCCGAGGCATTACATTGCCACCTCGTTTTCGACCGGTGAACATGGAAAGTTTGATGGTTCCCAAAATCATCGAATTCCTTCAAATCTACACAGCAATTTGTCAGAACGGCGGAGGAGGAGAGCATGTAATGGCAAATTATCTTACAAGCTGTGCTCGAAGGATCCGCTCGATCGTGGTTCTTGAATCAACCACTCGAGTCGATTTACTCTTAGCAACACCTCTGCGACCTTCTCTTGGCAAATTTCCAAGGCACTTACAATGCATACGGAAAGGAGGATGACTTGCACCGGATGAGCGAGAATGACAAGCGAGACCTTGCGCCAATTCATCAAGCGCTTTAGTCGGGTTAAGTAACTCAATTACGGAAGTTTCGATTCATCTGTCATCGAGGGCATTCAAGCGGGGAGTCCGTAGTAGGAGAATAACGAAGACATTGCTTTAAACCCACCTACTACATTTGCGAACTCTTGAGATGGTGATCGATATGCCACTTGCCTCACGAGGCGGTCGAGTGGAACAATACAATAGATCGAAGACAATACCTCTCGAGAGCAGAGACATTAGTGAGAAGAAGGATAAAAAAGCAAAAAGTCCAAGAACAAGGCGAAGAGTCAAAAACTCCAAACCGGCGGTTTGCAAGAGTATTAGTACGTGAATGATAAAGAACGCACGCACATCAAGCCGCGCTCAAGCCAGAGGCAAAGGTAAAGCATACTGATCGGAAAAATGATAAGCCTAGGTGGTGTCCTTTCCATAAAAAGGAAGGGCATGACCCATAGCTTCTTAGGGTCTTCAGCAGCTTGAAGACTACTACAGCGACAAGGACCACTTCCCACTCTCGAGCAGGTTGGTCAAACAAGTGGTCATAAATCTTCGGATGTGAAGAGGAGATGCCGTTCGGGATCCGCAACACACCATCGAACACATCTCACGAGGATCATCGGCATATGAATCAAAGCGGCGACTTAAATTTGCTTGAGCGTGAGGTAAACTCCATAGATCCTCCTCTCGTCAATAAATTACCGAAGTGGTGGAAGTCACCATCTCTTTAGAGAAGAGTATTGCTTGATTCGCCGACTCGACCAGGTCGATATCAATCGTGGTCGAACCCACCATCAACAATTGTCGGGTCAATCGAGTTTTGGTTGATGGTGGAAGCTCGTTAAATATTTTATTTACGAGTGCTCTGGATGACATGCAAGTACCAGGACCAAAGTAAGGCCGATGCGATACTCTTTCCATGGGATCGTCACAGGATCTTGACAAACCAATTGGTCAAGTTTCTCTTCCTTTAACATTTGGTTCACCAAGTAATTTCGGACGAGAAAATCTCCTTTGATGTAGTGGAATTCGATCTGACATATAACGCCATACTCGGACGACCAACTTTGGCAAAATTCTTAATGGCTACTCATTATGGATATCAATGTATTAAGATGCGAGGTCCCAAAGGAGTAATCACAATCCATTGTGACAAGAAGATGGGCGCATACTGCGGTAGTCGATCCCTCGAGATGGTAGGACAAATACCAACTCGAGAAGAAAATCGATAACCGACTAGCAAGTGAAGCCTAAAGCTACACCAAAGCCGAGCGACAAAGTCAAAGAGGTTCCTCACGGGCCTTGAAGGAGCCCTCGAACTATTACATGTCGAGGATACTTCGACCCCAAATAGGAAGGCGCCCTCATCACCTTCCTCAGAGCTACTTGCAGATGTATTCGCGTGGCAAGCATCAGAACATGCGGAGTCCCGAAGTGATCGAGCCGCGAACTAGCTTACGGACGACAAAGTACCGTAAAACAAAAATTGCGGAGATTTGCCTGATCGGCGAGATGCTATTAAATCGAATTGGATAAGCTACTTAAGCGGGCTTTATAAGAGGTCAACCACCGAGAATGGTTGGCTAACCTGTAATGGTTAGAAAGTCAAGCGGCAAATGGGCGTATGTCGTAGACTTTCTTGATCTTAATAAAGCTTGTCCAAAAACGATTTTCCTTTACCTCGTGTCGATCGGTTGGTTGACTCCTCTGCGAGGTTGTGAAATGTTAAGTTTTTAGATGCATATGCGGATACCACGGATCAATATGTGTCTAGGCGATGAAGAAAAGACGCATTTATTACACCATTTGGTATATTTTGCTATGTCAAAATGCCATTTGGTCTAAAAATGCGGTAACTTCTTTTCAGCGCTTGATCTGAGCAACTTTTCATCTCAATTAGGCGAAATCTAGAAGCCTATGTTGATGATCTAGTTGTCAAAAGCATCAAGAGACTTAATCATATTCTTGACACTGCAGAAAGCGTTCGACAATCTCGAGAAAACATCGCTTAAAACTTAATCACGAGAAATGTGTATTTGGAATCTCTTGAGAAATTACTTGGATTCCTAGTATCTATCTGAGGAATCGAAGCAAATCGAAAAGATAAAAACCATTTTACAAATCGCCCTCAACTACGGAAAGAAGTCCTAAACTCACTTTGGGTGCATGGCGGCTTTAAGTCGTTTCATCGCCTGTTGGGAGAAAAGGACTACCTTTCTTTAAACTTCTAAGGAAACACGAAAGTTTTGAGTGGTCGAAAAGAAACAAGCTGCCTTTGAGGATGTCAGAGGTACCTTCACGAGTGCTCCTATTACGGTCTCTCAAGGCGAAGAAGCTCTTAGTTTACCTAGGCGCCCGCGCCCGCAGGCGATAAGCGCGATAGTGATCGTAGAAGCGTGAAAATGTACAGCGACGGTTTACTACGTAAGTGAAGTTTTACGGGACCTAGGAGGCGTTACCCTCGGGTCCAAAAGCTTCTATATGCCCTCCTCATGTCTTGAGAAGCTGCGGCATTATTTTGAGCGCACAAACTAGGCTTCGTGTCGTCGAGTTTCCTTAGGGCGATCCTCGAATAGAGGAAGCAATGAGCGCATAGCAAAATGGTCGGTCGAACTTGGGAGTTCGACATCCATTCGTGTCGACGGCCATTAAATCAGATCTTGGCGGACTTTGTGGCGAATGGACAAATCTGAACACATTCGGGATCCCGATCTGATTCCCGACCGATGGGCGATGTACTGACGAATTAACTTACTTTAAGTGGCTCGAAATTTGAGTGATCTGGTATCTCCTCTAGGAGAGACCTTAAAGTATGCCATACAATTAAACTTCGGGCCACTAATAATGTGGCGAATCTGAAGGTTTGCTAAATTTGGTATCTGACGTGGCGCTCTCGATTCGCCGACTACTGCGTGAGAGGAGACTCTCAACTAGTCGTGAATCAAGTTGGCAAAAATTACCGATGCTCTAACGAGACAATGTCTCGGTACTTATCGGAAGTCGTAAGCTAGAAAAGCATTTTTTGGTTTGAGGCACAATTCATCCCTCGAAAGGATAATTTCCTCGCGGAACCGGCTTGCTCGAATAGCTTCTTCCCGATCGAGGTACCAAAAGAGTCTTCTTGGAACAACTCCGAAGCCTTCTCACAGTCGACGAGCGAAGAGACACCTCCTATTGAGGCGGCCTCTCTAGAATGCGAGGATACATGGATGGTGCCCATCTATGATTATCTTGAAGGGTTACGTGCGAAGGCGATCTCGAAGCGGATCGCTTATCGAAAAGCCAAAATGTATACTTTGGTGAAGGAGTTCTCTATAAGCGAGGTACTCAAGGGGTGCTCATGCGATGCATTCATGAAGCGAAGGATTAACACTCCTTCACGACATACATGGTGGCATCTGTGGAAATCATGCTTCCTCTGAGCGTTGGTCGGCAAGGCTTTTCGACAAGGTTTTCTTGTACCATGACCCTATCGATGCTAAAGAGTTGGTTAAAAAGTGTGTCGATGCGGTTTCATAGCGAGCAAATACACCAACCGGCTCGGGCATTACAAACAATACCTCTATCTTGGCCTTTTGCAACTTTGGGGTCTTGATATCACAGGACCGTTCCCCAAAGCTCCGGAGGTTTGAGTTCCTTTGTGGCTATTGATCGTTCACAAAATGGATTGAAGCGAACACATGGCTGGGATAACAGCGAGCGGCAAAAGCGGTTTATGATGAGATCGTAATTACTCGATTTGGAGTCGCAAAGTCGAATAATTACGAGATAATGATAAGCAATTTTGGCGCAAAATTTGAGAATTTTGCGACGAGTTGGAGTACCAAGTTGTGTTATATACGTGGCCCATCCCCAAAGTAATGGGGCGTCGAGCGATGCAAGCGGCCAAATAATGAGAGGAATTAAGACTCGAGTTTTCGACCCAGCTCGTCAAGCGCTCGGGGCTTGGGTACAAGAGTTACCCTCATATTATGGGCGATTCGTACAACTACGGTCAGACTCTGAGGAGAAACACCTTTCTTTCTAGTCTTGATCTTTGAAGCCATGCTTCCTCGGAACTAAAGATCTGACGGTCAACACAGTGAAAACATTCCAGAGACTCAACCGAGGAACAAATTGGCGAGATGATATTAATCTACTTGAAGAAAGGAAAACCGAGCCCTAATTCGTTCGGCGGTCTACCAACAAGCCTGCGAAGATACTACGATCGTAAGGTCCAACCTCATGACCTTCTTTGCATGGCGACTTAGTATTGAGGCTTTGCCAATCCAAGTCTAATCGGAACAAACTTTCTCCCAAGTGGGAAGGTCCTTACACGATGGTCGAAGTTACTGCGTCGAATTGATGCGATTGGCAATGGAAGGCGGCGAGTTCTCTCGAATTCTTGGAACATCGACCCGATTCGCAAGTTCTATGTGTAACCAATCATTAGGACAATAAAGACTCGGGTTTTCTCTATCTCTATTGTCTTACTTTTGACTAGTGCTTTCATAATTTTTCGACTATGTTTCAAACACCGGTTTTCTTTACCTTTGGTCAAAAAGCGGAATAACATCACCTAGTCGAAGCCTCTCCTCTCTGCATGTGGTCCTACCCACTAGAAGGAGCTTCCTAGTGTCAACTTCGTTACTCGCTTTTGTTGCCAACACAAAGAACTCGGGTTTTATTTAGTCGAAATATTTTTGAAGGCCAACTCCTTTCATCTTAGGTCATTTCTTCACTTTATTTTTTAAAAAAATATTCTATGAGTGCACTTTTTAAGATTTATTCAAGCGCCTTTGGTGTATTCAATTCGTCTTAACTAAGTCGGAGGAAGAAACACATCTAGTCGAAGTCTCTCCTCTCTGCGCGTGGTCACGCCCACTAGAAGAACTTCCTAGCATCGTTCGATTTCTACTCTTGATAACAGGGACGGACTTATTGAAGCCTCCAAAAGAGAAGGCGACAATTTTTGAAGTTCTCTGGATGTTTGTTTAACTCAAGTTCTTTGTTCTCGATTTAATTAATCTAGTCGAGGAAATGGTGACATCACCTAGTCAAAGCCTTTCCTCTCTGCGTGGTCACCTTGCTGGAAGAACTTCCTAGTGTCGATTAGTTACTATTTTTAGACCCGATTGCATGACAATCGTGACCAAAAACTACAAGTTAACCAAACCTCTCTGTTTGAGAAACCCTTTTTAACACTATTTATTTAGTTTGTCGAAACAAACTAAGCAAATAGTCGAGGGCTAGGATAAAGTTATTAATTTGACTTCAATTCTTAGTATTTCATTAGTTAATTATCTTTTGAGTTACTAACTACTCGACAAGATGATTTGCGAAACAAGATGGATTATATAATACATCGACAAAAGATTGTTTTTGAGTTGTTACAAACTACTCACGAAGAGAGACCGATTGCATCTCCTCAAAACCTTAAAATGGCCGAGTTGCATTTCTTCAATCGAACGACTTTATACCTTGAGGCGATTAAAATTAAACCGATTGGATGAATGTTAAAATTTGAGGTCATGAGCTTTAAGTTTTGCCAATGCATAACTTACGGCAATTCGACCGCCTCCTTTATTGAGTCGGCTTGGTTGGCTTTCGGAGGGGTTATTCGAGTTCTTGCAAAGTTCGACTTGTTCCCCAATTGTACTTATGTGGCCACCATCGTATCATCTTGAGGAGCTTTTCCTCGGTATGTAGCTCACCAAGTACATTGTTTAGGGCGTGACCTTTGCTTTGAAGATTGATCTTCATTGTCTCCATCTCTGTTGGAGTGCAGTGAAGCCTCATGAGTTGTTTGTTTTCGACGCTTGCTCTGAAAAGAAAAGGCCGGTCAAGCAAAAATAAACTTCTAGAAAGAAAACAAAAATAATCACGGGGAAAATATTTCCTTACACCTGTCGAAAATCCAACTTCTTAATTTCTTCCTCATGAGGAAGCCTTGATTTCGACATGCTTCTTTTCCCATGATCTAATTTCCTCTGCATTTTCTTTGCAATCTTGCAGACGGTTTAACATAAATTATGGTTTTATCCACTGAGCTCATTTTGAGGCGTCCAGTTCACGGTCCATTTCTAGAAGAAAATAAGAGTGAAAAAGGAAAGAACTTCGTAAAGATTACAGTAAGAGTGCTTACGACCTTGAGTTTTAATCTTTTCTCTGGCGATCGAAATCTCGTGAATGACCAAAGTTTTATTTTGGACTTCGTTAGGAGCTTTCTCATGTCATCTTCTTTTCCTAAAAAGAAGTAGCGATCGAGCAAAATCGAAAACATAAGCAGATCTTAAGTTCGGCACTTCTTGTTTATCCTTTCTGCATCCTTTAGGTTTGCGAGTTAGCTTCTTTAAGCTTCCTCGGAGAAATTCTACTTTCTCTGTAACTCTCGACTCCTCTTTTTGATAATCGGCGAGTCGGCGAGTTTTTTCATCATTTGTTTAACTGTAAAGGTTAAAAGTGGACATGAACATTATTAAATCGGTTGTAAGTTTTCCTACAACCATTGATCGATCGTAAGTTCTTCTCGACTATGGGTCTAATCGTAAGTTCTCCTTCGACTAAACATCCGATCGTAAGTCTATTACGACTAGTATATAGTCGTGAGTTTTCCCGACAAACCTGTAAGCACTATATAAGTAGTCAAGTCGAAAGCGACTATGAAAATAGTAACTTACCACCTCTCTGCTGTTTGCGAGTTCCTCTTTCTGTCGCGGCTCTAGAAGTTGTCGATGATATTCACCGACAAGCGGCGATATACTCTATGGCTTTCGCAAAAGACAAGACAATGAGAAACAAGAGAAGATTATACTGTATGTACAAGTATCGTCAAATACTTACATTCATGGTTGATCGAGCAAATATTGAGTAAACCCGACTCTGGGTGCTTCGGCTCGTCCACTCTCTCTCAACTTGGTCCCTGAAACCTTCTCAAAGGCGCTCATTATCAAAAGTGTTCCCTCTATTGGGAATGTCTTTGGGATGAGGGACTCGATGGCGAGATCTAAAGGCGAAGACCCCACTATGGGCGGGGCCAAAAGAAATCGAGCGAAGTTGAAGTATTCCTCATCTTCCGATTCTGAAATTGTAGTTTCTCTTTGGGTACCGGGAAGGAGGTGCACTGCGATTTCCTTCCCTTGCGGTGGTCGGGCATATCACCACCTTGGGCAGAGGCCTGCGACTACCTCTGCTGGTCCTACGACCGCGTTAGTGGTCATGGCGGCTATCTCAGTTGTTGTAACCGCTATCTCAACAGGTGTAGCCGCTACCTCAGTAGTAGTAGCTGCAACCTCAGTAGTCATGGCGGTTACCTCGGCGGTTGTAGACGCCACCTCAGTAACTATGGCTGCTGCCTCAGTAGCCATAGCTACGACTTCAGCGGTCGTGACAACCGCTTTGGGAGCCACGACTTCTTCCACCACTCGGACCGAAGATGATCCATCGATCGCTTCTGCTGTCAACTCTCCAATCGCTGGAGAGGCGGCAATGGGCTTCTCGATAGAAGCCACATCGAGGACGGAAGAAGTTGAGCTAAACAAAAGGATAGCAAGTCAAATTGTGAAAAGCAAAAGGTAAATGTTGTTCTTACACTTTAGCTTATTTCACATACCTCTGCATCCTGGATTTGATCAGAAACTTTGAAGCTATTTTCCGAGGAGCGGTTCTTTGACTTCTTTGCTTTCGACCACGTCAGTCGTAGCTCAAGTTGAGGAATAGGATCGGTCACGACCACGTCTGTCGTGAATCTTGAGCGAGGACCATCTCTCTGGTCTCCTGACTTTCCGGAGGGCCGAGATCGGTCTCGACCACTCGAAGGGCAGCACTATCCTCAGCGGTAGGTTAATTTGGATCGGCGTTGTCCTTCACAAAGACATAAACTCCTTCAGTTCTCCTTTTCTAGTTGCTTAACAAATCTAGAAGTGGCGAAGCCGTGAAAGCTTTCTTGTCGTAATAAAAGGTACCTTGGTCTTGTGGACTTTCGCTGGGAGGTTCTTCAACCTCCTCGGTCTCTCAGTACTGCCGCCAGCCGGTCTCGGTTTCTGCTGAAGGCGTGCCTTGCCCTTACGGGTCTTGCGCACAAGTGGTTCTTCATCCTCCTCAATTTCAGCTATTTGGACCTCGGCTATTGTTTGCAAGCGTGTGTCTTGCAGATTTTCTTTGAGGACCTCGTCGAAATAAAGGAACTGAGCTTGATCCTCCTTGTCGGCGACTCTTGAAAGTCGGCAGCTTTTAATCGGAGGAGATGAGCCCTTGTTCCTGGCGCCCTGCACCAATGGTCATCGATTCGACCTCTTAAATGCGTCTGGCGGTTTTCCATGCCTACTTTACGTAAATAAAAGCGAGAAAAAGAAGAATCAATTACCGGTCGTAAGTTTTTCTTCGACCCGATTACTTAGTCGTAAGCTTTCCTCGACATGTCACGATCGTAAGATTTTCTCGATCACTACCTAGTCGTAAGTTATTTCTCGACTATGAATTCCTAAGGATGAAATCAACTTTTGATTACCTTTAGGCGCTCAACCTTTCCTTTTGCGGATAAAACGCAAGAATTTGAGAACCGCCACACTAGGTGGCGGGGGCTTCTCACAAATAAGTTTGACTCGAACGTCAATCTCTGCTTGTGAAAGATCTGTATAAAACAGATAAAGATATTAAATTAGATAATTTTGAAGAATACCAAACTGAGAGTTAAGTCGAAAAACTACTTACCTCCCTCGTAGTCCCTGGTCGGGTCTCTTGGCCCCGTGTACCTCCACATAGGAGGCACTCGTTTCTTCAAAGGACTAATCCGACGTGTGATGAAATCCTTCACCACATGCCATCCAGTCAACCCCTCTGCTTTCAAATCCTTGATGGCTTGAATATAGGGGGCAATTCGACTAATGTCCTGGAGAGTCGAATCGAGGAAGCTTTCTTTTAATGACCTTTCCTTGAAGGTAAAATGTCTTGGAGGTGACTTTCGGTAAAACCATCTCTTCCTCCTAGCAGCCATGAGGACCGAGTGAACATCTGAATATACTCCTTTGACTTCCCGTCATGGAGCTTCAAACCACAACTTCGGCTATCCGGATTGTCGAGCCATTCCATAGAAATCTTGAAAGAGCTCAAGATCATTTGGAATTCCTAGATCGCTTCACACAGATACACAAATCGCTCGGCATTGTGATGGAATTAGGACCAAGGTTCACCAATTCCACTCCAAAATACTCAATGTCGGTGTGAGAAAGGGAAAGCAGTGTCGAAGACCACACTCTGTCGCTTTGGAAGGCGGGATTTGTCCTTCCTCCCCGGCGGCCATTCTTTGCTTATCTTGAGGAACCACTCCACAGAACCGTCTCTGGAATCTTCCCACCGTTGACAGAGTTTGCATCTTCGTATCCATCTCCGACTCGGCCCATTCGGAAACTCTCCGGCCATTTTTCTCGAAAGAGGAGATTTTCGATTGAGTTGGTGGCGGAAGACAAGAACTTGACGAGCAGTAGAATGATTTGGGGAAAAGTAAGATCTTAGGTTTTACCCCGGTAGGTATTTATAACCGCGTACCTTGAGTCGGGCGTGACATTCAAGGGTCGCCACGGTCTCGGGAAGCTTCAATGAGACAGACTAACGAAGCGTCATTTGAGATTCCCGATGTATTATGCATTAGAAAATCAGGTTTGTGTTTACACCTCAAGCGAAATTACTTCCTTGGTTAGATCTTTTCAACCAAAGGAAGCGATAATCGGAAAGTTATTTCTTCCGATCACTATACTCGACCATCTCGCGATCGTAGGAATGCTTTTACGACTACTTGATAGTGGTAGGTAATTCTTGACTAAGCACATTTACGGTCAAAGTAATATACAATCGAAGAGTTTTTCCTTCACACTATGTTTCTCTGATCCTCTCGCGGTCGTAGGACCATCTATAACTCCTTTACCAAGTAAGTTTCTTTCACTTGATCTTTGGGGGCTAGATGGCGAGGATATAATAATCCTCATTTTATCTTTTATCTATAATTCTTATTATAGGTAAATATGGCGTCATGTGGACCACGAGAGTACCCTTAATATTATGAGGGAAGAGCCTAATGAGTGGTCGTAAGTCCTTCTCGACCACCCCCATAATCGTAAGTTATGCTACGACTATCCCATAGTCGTAAGACTTGCTACGACTACCTCATAGTCGTGGCTCCTCTACGACTAGGTCAAATCGACCACCTTATGATCAAATAAACCTCTGAGACAAGTGGGTCTTATTTGTTAAGGATTCAACAGATCATTATCTGTTGTTATTACTGCAGAGTAGTAGCACATAATACTCCATTATCTACGGTATATAGTTGTTGAGCGGCGTGGAGGAGTTAATACACGGCGATTACTACCAATGTCGCCCGATTCACGGGATGTGATGAGGCGCCGCTTCACTGGAGTAGCTTCTTGTTCCTTCATGTACTATAAAAGCGGATGATCGAGGAAAGGAAAGGGGATCGATCGGGCCATCGAGAATACAAGCACTATCTGTAATAGTCTTAGTTTTTCCTGATTGTTAGAAGATACTCAATACCATACACACAGGGGAGTAGGGTTCTTATTCTCTCGGGAAGGCACGAACACATATAAAAATCCCGTGTCGATCTCTTTGCGTGATTTCATTCTAGGAGACCCCCCAAATCAAACAATCTTTACGTAAGTTCGGTTCTAAAACACCGGCAGTTTGATTTGGTTACATTTTCAGTGGCGTGATCTCGCCGCTTACGGAATCCTGCGTGCATAAGAGGGGGGCTAGATCGAGTGAAACCTTAGCGAAGCAGAACCGAGTCAAAATAGAGCTTTGTAAAGCCTTGTCACGTGCTCTTGCTTACCTAAGGTAGTGGCGGTGGCATAGATATATGCCGAACAAACTAGAGAATTAGTGTCTTGTGGGTCAATTGGTGTACAACCTCTGCGAGTGTAAAACTATTAGAATAGCCGTGTCGGGGTTATGGACAATGCACAGTGATTTCACACGAGGGTAGACTTTTGTCAAAGATGTTGGAATGGGTTGGTGCATTATCTTGTAGATGGTTGATGGTTGGGAAGTGAGCAGGGTGTTCACTAGTTGTTTCAAAGAAACTTGATTACTTATGTATTAATCTTTAAAATTGTGCTTTGCAATCTCGTCTTGTATTCTTTGTTAAATATTGCTTTACGCAAAATAGCCATAAAGCTGACCTTGTCAAGCTTTGCATGAATATTACTTGCATACATTTCTCTGCGACTTGCTTAGTACATTCAATGTACTCATGGCTTTATGCCCTCTGGTTGATCAATCGCTGAAGAAGAACCAGGAAGCACCGAGTTCTACGAGGAAGACTACTTTGAAGACTATGCGAATTAGGTCGCGTCCTCCACTCGATTGCCGGTGGGCATATTGGGTGACCTCCACCAGTTGTTTGGTTTCCACTGCAAGTTACCCCTTTTGCTGTTAAGCCCTGCATGGCAGACTTTGTAAGACTTGACCATAAGGTCCTTTTTGCTAAATAATATTAATTTGTCTGCTTCATCTTTAGTTTGGTTGTGTGGATATGATTACACCAATGTTGCAAGCTGTGTGAGCTAGCTCTGATCATTGGACTAGTTTAGAATGCTGAGAGGATCACGAGGTTGTATACTCGGGGTCTCGGCAGATCTGTGAGTCTTGAGGAGACGCGAGGAGAGCAAGAGCGCTTACTACGAGGAGCGGCGTGAGGTGGACACCCTATTCGTGAGTGGGATGTGTAGGCGTCCGATAGAAGTAAGGTAGGCAAGTGAGGATTTAGTCCCATTTTGTAGTTGTAATTTATTACTTGTAATAAAGACCGTAACCTTGTGTGGCTAATTGCTATAATAAAATCAGTTTCTATCTTATTGTTACATTGTGTTAACTCGGTCCCTTGAGCAGGCGAGCCAAACAAAAAGCTCATTTTGTTAAGAGCCGAGCTGAGCTGGCTCTAAAGTTACTCATTTAACTCGTTTGGCTCGATTCATTTCACCATCGCAGTGTTGCTCATGATGTAAGCCCAAGCCCGATGGCGCTGGCGGTGGCGTGCGCAACCCTAACCCACTCCCTTCCTTCCTCAGTGTTTGTGCTCCCTCGTTGATTGGTTCACCCGTCCGCACCTCACTACCCACGACATGGCATTGGCCAGACGGCGGGCGCCGCCCGCCCCAGTGGCTCCACAGCCTGCTCGGTCTTAGCCTTCCTCAGTCCCTCTTCCGCCACCGCCTCCTCCTCTGGTCCCGGTCTCCCTCTTCCACCGTCGCCTCCTTGGTTCCTTCTCCGGTCTCGGGCTCCCGACCTCCCTCTTCCGCCGCCGCCTCCTCCTCTGGACCAGGCCTCCCTCTTCCGCCACCGTCTCCTCCAATCCCGGCCTCCCTCTTCCGCCGCCTCCTTGGCTCCTTCTCCGGTCTCGGGCTCCCGACCTCCCTCTTCCGCCACCGCCTCCTCCTCCGGACCAGGCCTCCCTCTTCTGCCACCGTCTCCTCCAGTCCCGGCCTCCCTCTTCCGCCGCCGTCTCCTCCGGTCCCAGCCTCCCTCTTCCGCCGCCTCCTCCTTCTCCGGTCCCGGCCTCCCTCTTCTGCCACCTCCTCCTTCTTCGGTCCCGGCCTCCCTCTTCCACCGCCTCCTTCTCTAGTCCCGGCCTCAGAATTGCCATGTATGTGTTTGGTTGAATAAGGCATCAGCATGCACATGTTTGGGTCATTGGGTGGTCAATGGCTGAATTGTTCTTTACATTTTAAGATTTTCAATATGTTTATTGATACTTGAGCCTACTTGAGCTTGAGCGAGTTTGAGTTTTAACGAGCAAAGCCGAGCACAGGTTTTCGCTCGTTATCTTAGCGAGTGGCCAGGCAGGCTCGTTTTCTTGAGCTTGAGGCAGAAGGTGAGCCAGCTCGTTATCCACCTGCGGAGAGGAAGAGGTAGAGGAGGCAAGAGGGAGCGAGAGTGTTGTGTTGTGTTCTTGGTGTGCTTTGTTAGGTGCCGTGCTCGTGTGTGTGTTGTTGTGTGTTGTGTTGTGTTGTTGTGTGTCTGTTGTGTTGTGTGTTGTGTTTTAGGTTGTGCGTGCGTGTAGTGTTTGTATTTTGGGTACAAGCGTATACTGTGAGGCTAGGATAGTTTATTTTGGAAGATTCTAGGGGCCCATATAATAGTAGGCCATAGGATAATAGCCAGTGGGGAAAGAATAACCTACCGGAATCAAAAAGTTTATTGAACTAAGATCATGTAGGGAACAACGATTAATTTAAGAATAATAGCACCCAAATGACTAAGTATTTATGTTATCGCATTTGCGTATATTTGGAGAAAACGAACAGGCTCAAGTAGGTGTAGTGATCGAGAATTAGATTGTGTAGATCTTTTCTCACGAATCTGAAGGCAAGCCTATTTCTTGAACATTAACCTAGCTATTTTAAATGTAAAAGTTGCATTCTGTACCACCATGTATATATGTTCATTAAACTTATTTATCAAACCAAATCAAATAAAAGAAAGAAGTGCAAAACAGATGAATATGAGAAAAAGCGATCCGGTTTGAGGAAAAGCAAGCTGAAATTTGTAAGTGTAAATACTAAAAATTTGGTAAAGGGGCCTTGGCGAGGAAAGAAGAGGAAAATGTGGGACCCTTTACATATGGATAATATATAAGGACCAACAAAACTCTCATTCGGATAAGGGGCCATATTTAAGTGCCAACTATTTTTACATTTATTGGTGAAAATGCTACCTTGTTACGTGACTATACTCTCCACATCGAGTAAGTAATATCGTGTGAGTTATGGAGGAACCTAGGACTGGTAGGAAGAGTCCGAAGTGGGTGATCCAAGGCACTATAGTAGTGCATGTGGAGTGTTAGTGCGGAGGCGATCGGCCTAACCAACATTATGGGAACTTCGGTCAAGGTGGGTGAGCACCCGAGGACATCGACGAAAAATAATGGGTGGAGCATTAATCACGTTACATGGAAAATGTTCGTACTCTAAACTTGACACCGTATCAAAGAAATCACGGAGACCTAGCTTAGGAGAGCTTAGAGTAGATATGGGTAAAAGTGGTACAAGCTTGCGCAATGCTAAATATCAAACCATGAATTCATGCTGTCTCTGGATTGGAGTCTCACGGTGGTTGCTAGGGGTTTATCTTCTAGCGAGTGCTAAGTAGTCTTTTAGAATTAAAACTTGCCAATTATGTTTTGATGAATTATTTTCGAGAAAAAGATGAATTAGAAAATGTGATAATCAACGAGAGATGAGTCATCTGATTGCATCCTTTCTAATAAAGGCTTCTTTGAGTACACTAGTACTCATTCTTGCTATTATATTCCTTTGTTAGATCCTACTCTAGGCGAGAACTATCGAGTGGGATGAAGGATCTGTAGTCTTAGGGAGACGCGAGGAGGGGCGCTTACTACGAGGCGAGGTAAGGTGGACACCCTATTGACAAGTGGGGCGAGTAGGCGTCCGGTGGGCGAGCGCGGGCAAGCAAGGGTTTAGTCCCATTTTGTAGTTGTAATTTATTACTTGTAATAAAGACCATAGCCTTAGTGGCTAATTGCTATAATAAAAGTACAGTTTCTATCTTATTGTTACATTGTGTTAACTTTGGTAAGGCTTATTATTCATTGGGCGGTGTCGTCTTGGGCAAGCGTATAATAATCCGTATGCTTAAGTGTGATTACCCTTTGGGGTAATGCGCGAGGGCACCTAACACACCCGGCGATAAATCGCTGGGCGTACTACGTCTTGAGGAACATCCTCGTAAGTGAATCTCGCACACACATACATTTTCATCTTCGTTACAATCCACATATCCCTAACTACATCTGCGCATAATGGCAGCCGGAGATGCGATGCAACTTCTTCCAATGGATCGACGGTCTAGACATGTACGATAGGGCGTTCATCGAATAGAAGTACATGTTGAACTATGCGATGCGAGCCGAGTCATTCAAACACTGAAAACCTTACGTACCTGACCCTATTGAAAAGACATCGGAGGAGCCCAGAAAACCAGGGTGGTGGTGGAGGACCCCGAACAGGAAGCTGAGTATAACTGGGCCGGGCGCACAGCGGACAAAGGGAAGACTCATGCTAGTGAGACCGTCATCCGTCCTAGCACTCCCCATCGCCGGTGTAGTTTGGATCGAAGATGTAAGCTATGTTCAATTGCATCGATTATTAATTTAGCCCTCGTTGTCTTTGTCCTAACATCATTGAATCGTCCGGCATGTCTCGTAGAAAATGGTGCAAAGCCGAGGCCTTGCATTGCTTGCATGGCGATCTAGAATAATGGGAAGGGACCGATGGGGCACCAAGACTAGTCGATTTTGTTCCAATAAACCTTTTTGCTGATTCCAAAAAGACGCACATGTATCGTAGGTGTATTTCGGTTTGTTAATTCGTGCATGTTGGTGTATCTAATGTATATAACCAAACCCAGCGTCATGTAATTACATAATTAAATTATGAAGTCTTTTTAACTTGCATCTCTTTTCCCGAATGGACCGGCTCTACTAACAATACAATCGGGACAACAACATCCATAGCAACCCTAAACCCAAATTTTTTTCATTTCGCTCCAAAGGGGTTGTTTTGTTATTGTGCCACCGAACTCGTGTTCCAAATTGCACCACCGATCTCGCATTCTCTAGTTCACATTTCATTATCTCCTCTAATTTGGATTCGAACTTTAGGAACAATTGAGTATTACCAACAAACTTAGTGAAATACACTAAATCTTTAGGTGAATTCTCAAGACATAAATAAATAAATGAAGGACAATTTAGCCATTTCAACTCACGACAAGTTCCTATTGCCAATTAAACTAACAGTGACCTATTTTGTAAAAAAAAATTGGCTATTTATTTTTGTAAATATCTTTTAAATTAATATTATTTTAAAAAAAATCATGAAAAAACTATGGATTTAGATTGATTGCTATAATAGGAGTAGTATAGGTGTGGTAATTTTCTACTAGAGTGCTCACGAACTCCTCTTCAATCCATTAGGCACAAGAGAAATTCATCCTTTATCGGAGTTTTTGGCACTTTTGGCACCTTTGGTGCTATGAATAACAAAACTAGCCCCATCTCCGTCGTATTTACAAAAATGGCACCAAAAACCATTCCCTGGAGGGCCAGACTCACCTGTGCCTGCATACAGGGGCCTAAATCGCTTCTACAGCCCACAGGGGCGAAAATACCCTCTGCCCGCAACCCTAGGGGCGAAAATACTATCTTCAGCGCCCACAGGGGCGATTATTATTCTCAAAAGTCTTAATAACTCATATTTCCATCACATCATTCAAAATCTAACATATACTTTCGGTAAAAATAGGGAGAAAATATATACACGACAAAACCATGCCTCGGGGCCACGGCAGGCGAATCGGACCTCCATGGCACGGAAGAATCAGCGACTCCTTCTAATAATCCTGCGGGTAAAGGAACTACGGATACCATCTAAAAAAACAAAATCAAATATTACCAAGGATGGGACAAATTCAAGCGTCGCATGTAGGAGGAAGTATTCCGTGCCTGCAGGCCCTTTGCAACTTGGATTAGGCCTCCGAACCCCAAACCGCCACGTGGAGCCACGAGGAGCTGTCCCCGGGGCCAGCGTCGAGAGTATTCCGTCCCTAAGGGGAGCGATGAGAGTATTTACGTCCCATAGAGGGCGTCAAAGGTGATTCGGGCCCCTAGGGCGGTAATAGACATGTGGCAACAGGGGTGAGTCTGACCCCCTGAGGAATGGTTTTTGTGCTATTTTTGCAAATTCGGTGGAGAGGGTAGCTTTGTTATTCTAGCGCCAAAGGTGCCAAAAGCGCCAAAAACTCTCGATGTCGTACCACCTCCACACTTTTGTAGTGCATATCCTCTGAGTAGGCTAGTGCACTAAACACTTTGCTCTCCATGTTTTCCCTTTATTCCCGATCGATTACATTAGAAACCTTTGGATTAGGGGTTGATGGGCATATCTGAAACTACTGCTTTGGTGGGGTTTTAGTATTTAAGTAGAACCTCCTTATACTCAAAAGAGATTGATCAATTAATAAAGAGGTTCCCATAATGTGTCTCCATCTATTTGTCTCTCTGTTGATTGTCTATTATTGGTGATTGATTGATTAGTTCCTCGACTACTCGTTCTTCAATCGTTATCAACACGAATCGCTCTTGCGGCGAATTGGTATGTCATCGAATTCCATCTTTCAATCTCTAATTTCGTTTTGAATTAATTTGGCGAGATTAATTTGTGTGAATATGTTTAGATCGCTAGCGCTAATTAGCCATTACATTAATTAGCATTCTACATTGATATTAGATCTTGCATATGGATTATTGTTCATGCGAGAGAAAAATTGCAAGTTGTGCTTGCGACCCATTTGGCCACCTCCACTGTTGGCTCGACACGGGTTCTGAAAGCATCTAGGCCCCTAAAAATTGTTTTGGTAATTAATGATAATATGTGAATATGGGATTAACGTGTCTATTGAGTATTTACAAGATTATGTCCCATTGGTGAGTTTGATGACTTGAAGATGCATGCTAAAGGACAACATGAAGATCTACATGGCTCAAAGACAAGGTACAAGTAGTCTAGGATCCTTTTTATGTTTTACCGGTCTTAGGAGAAATGGTTGGAAGACCGGATTATAGGTTAAATACCGTACTATTAAGAGTTACTATTAAGAGGGATCGTGACTAGCGACGATAGCTCGTTCTTGTGCAAATTGGATCAATTTAGGATCATGCATGCATTTGAATTTTAATTGAAAAACAAAGCTGTGAAATTGTCGGGACAAAGCGGTATTCTTGGAGTTCTTGGCGGAACTACGCTTAAGCGGCATGACCGCATTCCTTTGGCGGTACTCTGGGGATGTTAGGACCGTTCGAAAGTGACCCAATCGTCGGTTAAGACACGTAATGCGACCGAAGCCTCGGCGATAATCTTGCATGATAGTTAGCGGTAATCTTTGCGTCGCGTTTAAAACAGCTATGTCAAAGGGAGTTAAAGCTCCTGTTATAGCCGTTACAGGGTGGTTGGTGGGATGCGGAAGTACCGCACCTTGGTTGGCCGTACTACCGCATTTCGCTGAAAAGTTGGGATTTCTCTCCCAACGGTCGTATTTGTTGTGAGGGGTTATAAATACCCCTCCACCTGCTCAAGGACAGTATGCTAGACCATATTTAACATCCTTAGAGCCTTGAGCATCCTTCCAACACCTCAAATATACTTGTGCATTCATTGTAAGGTAGTTGAGCAAATTCAAGTGCATTCATTCATTCTAGTTGATCCATTTGTACTTGAGTGCCGTCAAGCGAAGGTCATCGGTTTATTACTCTTGGTGTTTTGCCAAACACCTAGACGGCGTGGCGGTGGGAGCACGGTGATCTCTTCTAGAAGATTGTGAAGAGGCTCGGTGTCAAGATTGTGAGTGGTTTGGTGTTCACCATCTCGGGGCGGAGGAAGAACAATCAATAGTGATCGAGGAAAGCTTAATTCATGGAGCGGCTTGTTTGTTCAAGCTTCCTCAATGTAGACTAGTGAAGACCGGCAAGTCTTGATACCACAGGAAAGACTTCATTGTCTTATTTATGGTTATTTCTTGTCTTTACTTATTCGCATTTACAATTCTAGCATTTGTCTTGTGTTGAATTGTAGCTAGAATTGTATCTAGTTTAGACTTAGTTCATAATTGGCTTAAATTATTAATTAGTCAAAAGTTTAAAACCTCCTATTCACCTTCATCTAGTCGGTTATCCTTGATCCTCTGAGTGCCGCGCATGTCTTGCTTCACGGCTTTGACACCGCGCATTCTGGCCCATTGCTAGCATGAAGTTGTGCCCATGTGCGTGCCACGCCTTACATGCATGGCGTCGCCATGTAGAGATGCAGCGCACTTGCCGTGCCACCACCGCCACCTACAGGGGTAGAAACCTAAATTCCCTCCCCCTTTCCTAGCGGCGGCTTAGCCTTGTGTAGGCTCGACCCACCATCCAAAAAAAAATCGGGAGAAAAAGAAGAAAAATCTGGGAAAAAGAAAAAAATCCAAAATATTTGCAAAAAGGCCTTCTAAAATTCTAAAAATTGCGAAGAATTTTTTCTATATAAGAAAATTTTGCGAAAAACCCTTGGAGTTTGGGAAATTCTGATGATTTTGGATTTTTATATATTCTTACAAATTTTGCGATGATTAGTATGTTTCATAGTTATTGTATAATTTAGATCCTCGAGTTTTGGTTATTTGCTTTAATATTATTTATTTTTATGCAATAACCTTAAAAATATTTGAAACATGGTTTTAGGCAAATGAGCTTAGTAAAATTGTGAATTTAATGTATTAGCACACCTGGAAGCTTCATACCAATGGGTTTTATTTTTCTCCTAGCTTTATTTACTAAAATTGTTTTTCTTTCATATTGATAAGTCGAAAATTATCCATATACCTCATTAATTATAGGAAAATCATGATAATTGCTAGGAAAATTCTATAAAATTCATAAAAATATCTATTAAAAATATTCATGCTTTAGATTCCATTTTACATGTAGTAAAATTGAATAATTGCATGAACCTAATCGAGAGAGATGTTGGACATCACAAAGAAAGAATTATTGAGCTTGCCTGAATAGCAACAACTACCTCGCTTGGTCGATGGACACAAAGATCGTCCTAAAGTCTCGATCTCTTGGAGCCGCCATCACCGAGCCAGAAGATGTCGCTCCTGCCATCCTTGAGGCCGCCATGTATGCGGCCCTGCACTCTGAGGCACCATCACCATGCAGACCTAAAGCTTGAATACTTAATGGAGGAGGATCCACTGGCATTGTGGAATTCCCTGAAGGAATCCTACAACCAGCGGATATCTGTCCTACTCCTAGAAGCACAACGAGAATGGACTAACCTGCGCTTTCAGGATTTTAAGACCGTGGTAGCATATAACTCTGCCATGCACAAACTTATATCCAAACCAAGGTTCTGTAACTAGACATTTATAGAAGTTGATAGGATAGAAAAGACTTTGTGCACCTATTACCCCAATATGAAGTGCTGCTGACAACAATACTACAATCTGAAGTACTCGAGTGATATACACTCTCTCTGGAAGTAAAGAAATATGAAGAACACGAAGGAAAACCATCGATTATGTCCCCTGGGACAATGGGCGTACTGAAGCACACCAATGCTCGGCGGGCTAGTAGAAGCGGGACCACGAAAAGGTCTAGAAACGAGAATGGGGTAAATGGAACAAGGTCGGGATGCAAAAGCGGTAAATCCATGGTAGAGGATCGGAAAAGGAGGCCCCAGTAAGAATCGGCGTGATCTTGCTCATCCTCCCCAGACGTATTTAGATGTGGTTGCACTGGCCATTGGTCACGCACTTGCCGCACTCCGCAGTATTTGGTGAATCTCTACATGCGATCCTTGATAGAGTCAAGAAGACTCGAGGGAACAAAGTCGAGGCTCACTTTGCCGCTCGAACACTCTGTTGAACCGTCTCTAGCCAAGGCGTCGAGAAGAATGATTACATGATCCTTGACTATCGGCTTAGGAGAAAACACCTCCATGGATCACGACGATCTTCTTGGGTTGGAGCTCACGGACCTCCATAAGGACAGCTAGGATCCATATGGAGACTGAAGTAGTCTCCTTACATGATTTTTGCAAATCAATTTAGTTTAGGTTCGATGAACATTGGTTTATTCATGCTTATGTTGAGCATTTATCTTTCATTTTTTACTTAGGTTGAACTCTTGGCATTGTTATTTTTCTAGATTATTCAATTCATTATTTTTATTGTCTATGTTTGTTCTATTTCTTTTTGAACTATGTTTCCTATTGAATGATTATTTGATAATAAATCATGTTTTAAATATAGAACAACTTCGATGCGATCAATGGCGAGATGAGGAAATATGTCTTGTAGAGCAGTTACCGCTAATTCAATTTTAGGAAACTACATATTTCGGACATTAACTAAGCGGGAATATCATGACCATCGTAGGAAGCGATGCTCTCATAGTCGGCACTGGAAGGGCCATCATAGTTCTCCCTATGGGTACATGTACAACAGTTGAGGATGTTATTATGTATCCCAAATCTAAATGCACTCTCCTCGGTTTTAAAGACATTCGTCTGAATGGATTTCACGTAGAAACCGATAATGAGAATGGTATAGGATACCTACTCATGACTAAGTCTAATGGATACCAGAAGCAAGTGGTTGAAAAACTCCCGTGTTTCTCATCAGGATTATACTACACATATATAAAACCTGAAGTTTATGTTGTGATGAACACAATTTTTAAGCACCCAAAATTTTTTAAGATCTCGCATGATCGTCTGGGTCATCTTGGTTTGGGTATGATATGAAAAGTTATTAACAATTTTGTTGGCCATAACATAAAAACTACATACTTTTCTAGACCTGAAGAATTCATGTGCCCTTCTTGTGCCAAAGGGAAATTAATTATTAGACCCTCTTATCTAAAACTAAGAGATGAATCATCTAGTTTCCAAAAGAGAATTCAAGGTGATGTTTGTGGACCTATCCATCCTCTGTCGGGCCCCTTTAGATATTTTTATGGTCCTGTTAGATGCCTCTATTAGATGGTCCCATGTTTGCTGTTGTCTACATGAAAGCAGTGCTTTTGCAAAGTTAATTGCCCAAATAACTGATTAAGAGCCAATTTTTAGGATGAGCAGTTAAGTCTATTGAATGGACAATCTTTGGCAAGTTTACCTCAAAGACATTTAATGATTATTGTTTGGCTCTGGACATTAAAGTAGAGCACTCGATTACCACATGTCACACTCAAAATGGCCTCATGAGTCATTGAATTAAAATAATAAAACTTATTGTCAAGCCACTCTCCGCAATTGTAGGCGCCCACTAGCATTGTTGGGGTCACATAGTGCTACTGCTGTCGCATTAATCAACTCGGACCAAGCGCATATCACCCAATTAGTGCGTGAAAAGAACCAAGTATTTCCCATCTGCGAAAAGTCGGATGTCTTTGTATCGTGCCGATTCCACCACCATGACGTACTACCATGGGCCCTCACGAAGTTGGGGACCTATGTAGGTTTGAATCTCCATCAATTATTAAATTCCTAGAGCCTATGACGGGGATCGCACATGGCTCGGTACTTGATGTATTTTTGGTGAGGACAATTTCGGTATTTGGGAAGGAAGGTACCACTCTAAAGAATGCGAGAAATAGATTGGAATGTCGCGACATTACGTCCTTAGATCACGCACAAAATACTCAAAATAGAAGTTCGAGAGAATAATAGATTTTCAACAAATAGCTAATAATCTATTAGATGCCTTCACTAATCTTAAGGGAGTGACAAAATCACAAATACCATGCAGTAAATGCACCGGAGAGAGTGGAAGCACCCCAGAAGGATACTGAATCCACTCATGCCCCTCATGCAAAGAAGAGAGGGAGACCTTCGGGCACACGAGACTCAATTCTGCGGAGGCGTCCACGAAACATAAAACCAAACAAGACAAATCACTCCATAAGGCAGGTTGAATGACCTCAACTTTGATGTTGAGAAAGTCCTGAAGTGATCCATCACGAGGATGGTAACTTGACAAAAATTTGCACACAATCGGCTAGGAGATCGGAACACCCAGACTCCTTTGTTGTGAGGAAATCACGAGCTGAAAAGAAATAAATGAAGAAATTTCTACAAATTATGTGGACTCGGGAAAGTCATATAAAAGAAATACTACTCTTGAACTAGATCTAGAAACTAAGTCTGTGGTAGAGTGTCAAAAATGCTTAGATTGGGTCAAATGGAAAGAAGCAAATGAGGCAAAATTGCACTCGCTAAATAAAAGGAAAGTGTTCCCTGTAGGATCCAAATGAGTTTTCATCTGGAAGAGAAATAAGAACAACCAGGTGGTAAGATATAAAGCGAGGCTTGTGATGAGTGGAACCACGTTTCGATACTTAATATCAATGGCAGCTTGCATGAATTTAACAATGCAGTTGATGAATGTAGTGACCGCATATTTATATGGGTCATTGGATGTGTGTGTGTGTGTGTGTGTGTGTGTGTGTGTGTGTGTGTGTGTGTCTGAGAGTCCCTGAAGGAGTCAAAATTCGGATCCTAATAAAACTAATGCGTGACATGTATAGCGTCAAGCGCAAAAGGTCGTTATGCGGATTGAAACGATCGGGAAGAATGTGGTACACCGACTAAGTGACTTACTCTAAACAAAGGTTACTTAAATAATGATGATTGTCCTGCAAGTTTATAAAGAAGTCCGGAATGGATTTTGTATTATCTCGGTTTATGTCGATGATCTGAATATCATGGAAACCATAAAGGACATAAAGGAAGCAAGTTCTTACCTTGTGGCGGAGTTTGAGATAAAAGACTTGGGTAAAACCAAGTATTTCTTAGGCATCTGACTAGAGCACTTTCCTAAAGGAATCCTAGTACACCGGTCTATCTATATCAAGAAGGTATTGGAGAAATTCAACATGGATAAATCTCATCCTTTAAAGACCCACATGGTAGTAAGATCTCTAGATGTGGATAAAGACTCTTTCGAGGCCGAGGATGGAAAGCGATGAAGTTTTAGGACGGAAGTTTCATACTTAAGTGTCATAGAACAGCGATGTACCTTGTGAATTGCACGGGCACGATATTGCATTAAGTAGTCAACCTATTGGCTCAACACGGTCAGCTCAACTAGAAGGCATTGGGCTAGAGTTAAGACTCTTCTCGAGATACCTCTAAGGTACATAAGATCTTGGCTTATTTTTAGGAAGAACCAAGACTTGACCATGGTGGGATATCTGAGATGTTGGCTATCTGTCTAATCCCCATAGTACCAAATCTCATCTTGGGTTTGTATTTCTATGTGGTGGCACCACCATATCTTAGCGATCATTTAAGCGAGACCTTGGTAGTGCTTCTACCAACCATTCGAGAAATTATATGAGGACCGCATAATTAACCTAAACTAAATAACGATGTCGGTAATTAGCGATAATTAAAATTCTTTAATTTGAACAAAGTGTAATTTGAGTTGGTATCAAGCGCATAATCGTTACAATTAACAATAAGAGAATTATAGAAACAATTTTGTCAAACATCTTTATCATTCAAAATTCAATTACAAAAAGAAATCCATTGCGGGCATAAGGGAACATTGACACGAACTCGGAAATATATTCACATCATTCAATACAATCAAGGAATACACCAATATTACAACCTTGAAAGCGTTACATCAATCCAATTGCAAAAGCAGAAATAATATATTACAAGCGCGATACTTGTTACCAAATTAATTTTACAACCAAGCTGTAATGTTTATAACAACAATTAATTAAATCATAACCCACTTCTTGCATTCATGTAGCAATGACCATCCTTGCCACCTTGTCCTTTGGCGCTTGATCCATAGAACCATCTCGCGATCCATTTCCATCGCTCGTTAGGAAAATCGAAAGCAGTTAGCAAGCTAAGTTGAAAGCGATATTCATGAGCGATGGGAATTTAGGGAGTGGCCGTCGATTTCCCCAAAGTGCGATAGGATACTACGAGCAACTTGAGCCATCGGTCCTTTGTGAGACCCCCAAATATTGGACCATGCGAATTATAAATTATCTTGGTAGCATAATTCTTAATTAAGGGCGATGTAATGTCATAATAAAAATCATACTAGAAGCATAATCATAATAAGTAACAATCCAACATTTAGGTTCCGGATATATGCCATGCAATAGTTCCCGAGATTAGTGACTATTGCGCATATATCCTTAATCAACATTGCATCAATCACATACAAGTCATACATTCACATAATTATACATCGATAATTACATCATAATTCGGTTGCTACTGATTGTCGGTGCGCTCTGATGCCGAATTAGCGAAACAGAATGACCTTGGGTCATTAACAAAAAAAAACAGCGCGAAACAAAATATAAAAGTAAAACCACCAATGGCCCCATTATCCCTTGAGCTATTGCGTGGAGAATAGAACTAGCACCACTCGTTAGCGTCACCGGATCGGCGCTAACGGGCATTTCATACAAGTATCCATCCTCACTGCAACAAGAGGTCATAAAACCACAGTCGAAAGGTACTCGGCAAGTCTTCACAAACTAATAAAAGAAAGTGTTTGTTAGAACCTATACAAAGGAATAGAAAGTTGTATATGCATAAGGTTGACAACGAGAAGGTTTAAATGGTTCCATTTTGCATAAGCGATACATCTTAACCTCTGGTTGCTATGTTTTGATAAAGCAATTTTGATAAATTGATTTGGACTAAAACAGTGAGTGAGTGCAATTATAAGCATAAGCAGTAACAAAAGTAAATAAAAGCTCACAATTAAATGTGCATGACAACCATCATGTAGAACCAATTCCCAAAACCAAACTTAGAGCAAAATCTATCTGGTGACATCAATTCAAGTGTTGTCCGTAACAGTGAACCACGGCTATTGAATAGTTTTATACCTGCGAGGGTGTACATCTTTACCCACACGACTTAGTTAGCCCGTAAGCCATCTAGAACAATAACACACTTCCTTTGGGTATGCGTAAGATAAACTAAGATTTGGTATTTTCAACAAGTTAACACTATTGAGTTGGATGACCCATGTGAGGCGATCCCGCTTAAACAACGTGATAGCATATATTCAGCGAGGCTCACATGTTGTGCGGGAATGCCGACCAGTCAATTAAATGCAAACTCGTGTTAGCCACACATTTTACACATGATCGGGGCCTGAAGGAGCGTACATGTGATGTAACACATCTCGCCCTTACCCTTCTAAGAACATCGATATCAATATAAGTTCCACATGGCATACGACACGGCCGAAGACTTAAGCATCTATGCCATATGAAATCAATACACATGTCCTTACTCTCCGATATCCAACTCAATAATATTAACCCTTTACTTAACCAAGCAGCGCCCATACCTTTGCGTGTGGAAATGCGTTTGGGACTTGAATAAATGGTCGAGTTCGGTCCTTAATCAAGCGGACAAGACATCCACATTTCCCAAATCTAGTGCACAAAGGCACCATCACTAGCATCGACTTGTCAGATTTGAATTAATTGATAACTTGATTTAGAAGCATTTCCAAATCAAATAAACTGAACAAGGATCAAAGATAAATACAAATTATTTGTTGTTCCCGAGGTTTGACAAGATAATCTTGTCAAACACTACCGTTCTATGAATTGCAGGGCTAAGCAAAAGTTAAAATTAAATATAATCACATCACAAACTACCTTAGGTTGAGTGTATGGTTAAATTAAAGATAAGCCACAAGTTAGAGGTATAACTAACTAGGAACAGGGCACAAATAAATTTTTAGAAAGTTGCATGCAGTATCCTTGTATTTTGTAAATCTCAGATTCAAAAGATTAGGCTCAACATGGTGCGAGAGGAAGCTTGCCTTGATAATAGTATATAACCTCTTGCTCGAGTTACGGTGGTTCAACAAAAGGTTCAACAAACTCGAGAAGAACCGATATCTAAAAAGAAAATAAAAGAAATTCCAATGAACACAGGAAAAGCAGCGAAAATGAAAAAGAATGCATGATCAAAATGATAATGCATGGGTAACAATATGCTTAAACTATATTTAATTTATCAAAGATAATAACCTATAGGTACCATCTAATAATATTTACTACCCGGATCTCGATTTAGAATATAGTTACGATGTCGGGTTTTGGGCCGAGCAGGACAACTTATAATTAAATTACCTATTAAGCTAAACCCCATATAAATGAAAGATTGAGCTGAAACTAAGTGTATTAAGGCTAATGTTGGCCTCTCGATCATTTACTAACTAGCAATAGTTATTTAAGACTTAGACTTTTGTTGTCGGTTTGGTTAATATCCTAAAAGCGACAACATGCATCTAACCACTCTCGGTTGATTAGCAATGCTTCTGTAACTTTGGGGCTTTAAAGTGGAGCTAATACTACCAAAAGGCAATAAATGTCATCACTTCCTAGTGCTAAACTTAACCACCCGGTTAAAAGAAGAAAAAGACAAAAGGTGACTTTGTCGGTTTACTCCAAAACAGTAAAGACTTCTTTTTCCAGAATTCGGTGATGTACAGGAAATACATAGAATGGTAAACTTAATTAAAAGTTAGAACTAACTGAAAAGTTACAAATATCACCATTTATTAATGCTAATCCTAACCGGCTAGATTACAAGAAGAAATAGGAATTTCATTACTTGTTGGTTTTAGCCTACAGATTAACAATAAAGAGGTTTACACTAAAAGATGTTCCAGTGATTATAATAACCAAAATGGAGGTCTAATGATACTAGGGTTTACTTGTAACCTAATTAGACTACTATCTTGACAAAGAAACTCTAATTCTTGAAAACGATATAAAAGACCGAAAAGTTAAAATACAAGTTTCTAACTAAATCAAGATAGGAACACCACATGATCAGTGAGTGTTACAAGAGGATAACTAAAGTTCTTAGGGAGCCTAAGCCAACAGAAGGAAAGACTAACTCACCAGCTAGGGTTTAGAGAGGAAAGATCAGGTCTTGGTCAACAGAAAAGATACAAGTTCTTCCTTTGATTCTGACCAAAACAAGAATGGTAAAACTAAGTCTCTAAAGATCATTAGTCACATTCTTGTTAAGAAAAGATGGAACCTAACTCACCAGGATGAAGCTTTCTCAAGAGAGTGCTTCACTGGTCCAAGGTAACAGAGAGAGAAAAACACAAGTTCAACCTACAAGAAATGACCAACACCATATTAGCATGAGAGTTAGGTCTTCCTGCAGTTGAATAAAGGAAGAAGGACCAGAGAGCTTCACTGGAAAGGATGACCAAGTGAAAGAACTCCTTTGTGGCAACAATGGCAGGACTACACATCTAGGGTTTATATAGTGTACAAAATGTGTAGAGCAACCGAGAAGGGTCTAGAGATCAAGAGGTGGCACTTAGGATAGATATTAAGGGATAAATTTCCTCAAAATACTGTGCTCTACCCCATTTCGCCACCCATGGTTGCTTACGGTGGAAAACCGAGAGAAAACACAATTTAAGTCACTGGCGTGGGTCCGTGGGTATCACACCATGCAACGCTACGAGAGAGCAAAACCCTTCACGGCGTGCGGGCCCCAGAGATAACCACCGCATGCAGCGCACAATGGCCAAGACGCATAGCGAGGAGCAAAATCGCCACGACAACTAGGCCCCGAGGCAACGCGCCATCAACAAGACCGCAATGACGGCGACGCCTTGCCCACCGTCCGGTCGAATTGAGCAATGGCGTCGCGGAGGCAACAAAACTCTTGAAAGCGGTATCGAGCAGAGATGGGCGTGCGATTTCCAGTGACGGCGGGATCGCGAGCATCTTGAGTGGTCGAAGGTCACAACTCACGCGATCCGTCGGATTTCACATCAACGCCCACGAACTCAACAGGTAGTGCGCCGGCCTGGCGATCACCGCTAGATCTAAGATTGTGACTAGGATCGCAGAGAGTGCAGGTGGTCGAGCGGCCCTGGTGTGGCCCGTCGGATCTAAAATCAACGGTGGATATGGGTATGTTATCTCAGACGGTCCGAGCGTCACAAAGGATCTGGGCGCCCAAAGAAGATCAATGGTGGCGCTTTAAAAGGTTTTAGAAAAAGGAATAAAGTGAGATGCCATAGGATTTCGATCAACGGTGGGAATCATGGGGTGTGAGGGTGGTCCGAACCTCCCACGAAATTTGAGCCGTCGCTAAGGATCAACGGCCAACAATGAAAGGGGATGGGCGGTCCGAAACGGCCAGTGAATCGAACCCGTTCGTTAAGCGGAAATGAGCGGCGATTACGCGACGGAGGTTAAGGATCTTGCGTCTGAGCGTGACAGGTGAGGTCGATCACATGGTTCGAACCTGGTCCGTCGCTTCTGATGCTTAGTCGGGGTTTGGACCGGAAAGGTTGACTAGTTCATTTCAAAATTCCAAAACTTTGAGTGGGACTTTTAAAATAGCAAATAAATTTGTAAATTCATGAAATTTTGCAGAATCACTACTGGGATGATATATTCCCCAAATAAAATTTTAAAATCACAGTTTCTTCTTGATAAATACATAAATAATTCATTTAGACCAACTAGGGTTTAATTAAAGACAATATTTTCTAAAATCAAAATAATTTCTAAAAATTTCATAAAAAATATTTTTGACCATAATAATTCATCTGATTTTCAATTAAAATATATCGGTCATAATACCAATATTAGATGGTATTTCCTTTTGAAATTCGATCAAGTTGGAGTTTGCAAAAGAAAATTGGGAAAAAGGTTTGTAACAAGTTGCCTAGATTGCCAAAATGAACAATAATGACATGAGCAGATGCTTTATTCTTTGTATATTAGGGCTGAGGCTGTTACAAACCTACCTCCTTAAGAAAATCTCGTCGAGATTTCCTATAATCGAAGTTGGACAAAGATGAGGTTGAGATGATGTTCTTTAGAAACATAACATCGGTTGTCTTTATTTCTTTCAAAGATAGAAAAGAAATTTCACATAACAACATAGTCTTTGTTATTACAACTTATGTTACATTGCTTTGTTTAACCTTGCCTTTCTTGATTCAAAGGCAATTATTAAACTTGACAAAAAGGTGGGGGTGCTCGATCCTCATCGGATCTTGGCGCTCGGTGGCTTCATCTTGAGAATGATTAGCCCACTGAATTTTAAGAACTTGATAGTGCGATTTCTTGTCCCACGCTCCATTTAAATCGAGGATACGCACTGGTTGTTCTTGATACGAGAGATCTGGTTGCAGATCAAGATTTTCATAAGCAGTAGCCTCGGTAGGAACACGGAGGCACTTCTTTAATTGTGAAACATGAAAGGTATCATGAGCTGCGGCGGCATGTCGGAAGTTCAAGCGATATGCCACAGCTCCCGTTTTGCAATGATTCGGAAAGGTCCGATATAACGAGGTGCTAGCTTTCCTTTCACTTGAAAGCGATGAGTACCTTTCATCAGCGACACTTTAAGATAGACAAAGTCATCTATCTCAAAACTTAGCTCACGGCGTCGATAATCGGCATAGCTCTTCTGACGAGATTGGGCAGTTTTCAAACGGTCTCGAATCAGACGAACTTGCTCTTCGGCTTCCAAAACCAAGTCTGGGCCAAGAATGGTCTTTCACCGAGTTCGACCAATTTAATGGAGTCCTACAAGCTCTTCCATACAAGGCTTCAAAAGGTGACATTTGAATACTTGCTTGGTAGCTATTGTTGTAGGAAAACTCCACATACGGCAAAGATTTCTCCCAATTCTTGCCATATGCTAAAACACAAGCTCTAAGAAGATCCTCCATTATTTGATTCACCCTTCGGTTTGACCAGCGGTGCGAGGATGATAAGCGATCTTTGAAGGATAATTCCGTTCCCATTGCTTGATGAAGACAATTCCAAAAATGGGAAGTGAATTGAGATCCACGATGCAAACAATGACTTTAGGAGCGCCGTGGAGACAAACAATTCTAGCAATATAGAGTTACGCCAATTGCTTGCCATTAAAAGTGGTTACGACGAGGATGAAATGAGCCACTTTGTGAGACGATCAATTATCACCCAAATGGCATCAAATCAATTCTGAAACTTGGGAAGTCGGTAACAAAATCCATACTGACTTCTTCCCATTTCCATTGTGGAATAGGTAAAGGCTGAAGGGTACCAGCAGGTTTCAAGTGCTCGGCTTTAACCCTTTGGTAAATATCACATTCAGCAACATACTGAGCAATTTGCCTTTTCATCTTGCTCCACCAAAATGTTTTCTTTAAATCCTGGTACATCTTAGTGCTTCCAGGATGTAATGAAAACTTGGAATTATGAGCCTCTTTAAGAATTAACTCTCTCATTTGTGGATCGAGAGGTACAACCCGAACGATTGCGATATCGAATGGTACCACGAGCATCTTGTAAAATTCATTGGCTTTACCGCCTTCATGTTTTCCTTGATCTGCTACCTCGATGTCGGTTTTACGGACCTCCGAATCGATCTTGAGTGTTGACTTTACTTCTAAGGTAGCAAGAAATCCATCTTCGACCATTTCGATTTTCTGAAATTTCTGAAATCCATCTGAATTGGATTATGTTATTTATATTTGATATGATCTGTTATGCTCATTTGGATTTTCTGAAATTTTTGGAGATTATTTGGTTTCTTGTCAATTTGCATGTTCAAAATTGAATTTGAATTTAAAATGCAAGCAAATCTTATGAACAGTGCCTAGAAATAATTTTCCTAGGTTCTAGAACACTTTAACAACTCACTTTCAAAATTTTACAATTTCTAGATTTTAACTACTGTTTTAAGCAACCAATCAACTAAAAAAATCAAAAGTCAAACACCACAAGAGCAACTTAAAATAATTTTAGAGAAATTTTTTTAAAATTATAAAACTCTAGAAAATTATATAATAAACTAGGAAGTGTCAAGAACCTTCCATAAAAATTTCAGAATTTTTGGAGCTATTTTGCTCTGTCTAAAAAATCCCCTAAATCACCTCAGCCATTTTGGAAAACTCTATTTTTGCTACCTCCTACTGTTCATCCGACTGGACCCCTTCGCCGCTTGGCTCAGCCCAACCCGTTCGCCCGAGCCACCTTCTCTTCTCCCTCTGACCTGTGGGCCCCACCCACAGGCCTTCTCCTCCATGAAGCAGCGCCGCTCATGGCGCCATGGCCACGCGGACGCTCGTCTCTGCGCTTGCCCAGAGCCGCCCACCGGACTTCACCAGCTTCGCCCCCGGTCTTGGACCAGCGCCCATGGTTTCACCTCGCCCCTCCCTCTGCTGCTGATCGCCTGGCCTAGCGTCCAGCTCATCTTCTCCACGCGGTGCTCCTTCTCTGCCCAAGAGCGCGCATGGGCGCCACGCCTCCACCTCGCTCCCTCCGCCCTCTCGTACAAAGCCAACTGAGTTGTGCCCTCTGCCCTGGTTTCCCTTCCCTTTTCTCCACAAAGACCTCGGTATAATGCAAGGAGCTAATTGCCAAGTCCTCAGCCACCATGCCGTAAATGCCGTCGTCGGTTGCTCGGCGAGTTCGAGCGACCCACAACCAAATCACGGCGCGCCATTCATCGAGGAGCAACCCCCACGTCAATTTGGGGCTTGAGCCTCTGGAGCACCTCGCGCCTTCTTCTTCACCACCACGCCACCGCCTCCCTTGCTGCTACTTCTTCTCCGGCGCCTCCCCTTCCGATTCCTTCCTCACTGAGCACCCTCTAGTCTCCCTTGACCTTCCCCGATCACTCACTTGTGTTGTTTTGCTCCACAGCTGACCCCTGCCTCGGTGACCACCTCAGGCATGCTTGAGTTTCCGCCCGGCCCACTTTGGTGCTTCTCCATCGAAGGCAACCACCGGTGAGTCCCCTGAGCTCTACTCGTACCCTTGCGCCCTAATTTCCCTCCTAGTCTTCTCGGTCGCCGCCCTCTTTTAAATGCCTGACGTCCAGACCGCCACCGCGCTCGCCAAGCGCCGCCTCGGTGCGGCTCAAGCCAAGACTGCCACCACCACCACAGCTCGAAGCCCTCAAGCAATCCAATTTGGTGGGTCTTTGGCGCCTCGGCGCCACTCCTCTCGCTTGACGACATACCTCACCCGAGCATGAAGCAACAACCCTATCTGCCCCTGGTTGTCTGTGTCATGGTCATTAGGGCCATCAGTAAAATCATCTGTTTTCAATTGCTTTTAGATCTAGTTGACAAATTTGTGATTACTCAAACTTAATTGATAATTGGATCACTCAGTGGTACAACAATTTGATCTGGAACCTGTAAAAATGGTTAACTGTTCTTTTCAGACAAATTCCCTGGAATGGGCGTCTACAATATAATTAGGGTATATACTATCTAAGAATAATCCCTAAATTAATCCTAATTTTGTGAGAAGGCAACATCTTCTCGTTCCTTCGCCAATACTCTTCTTGGTGACTACTAACATGTCTATTTTTTTTGAACAGATAGATGAGCAATGGAAAAATATTTTGCACAAATTCAATGGATATAAGGTAAGAATTTGAGACTAAGATGGGAAAGGAATAAAAGATGTCATACTTAAACTTTCCAAAATTATTTTGCTAACTTGAAAATAATTTCTCAAAAGACTCACTAATGCTAATGACCACACTAATTCTAACCTCGGTCAACCGCTCGATACCAATTTGTAAGGACCCCGGAATATTGGAGGTTTATGCCAAATTAAAAATCATACCAAAAGCATAATTCTTAATCAAGAACAACCGGTCCTTAATTAAAAATCATACTAGAAGCATAATTCTAAATTAGGTACAAATCCAATATTCAGGTTCCCGGATATATGTCATGCAATAGTTCCCAAGATCAGTGACCATTGCACATATATCCTTATACAACATTGCATCAGACATACAAGGCAAACATTTACATAATTATACATAGGGGATTACACTTCGGTTGGATTTACAATATTATGTGACTTTGGTCACAACAAAATTTAGCAGCGGAAACAAAATGAAACTGCAAAAGCCACCAATGGCCCCATTACCCTCAGGCTATTGAGTGGAGATTAGAATTAGCTTCACTCGTTAGCGTCACCCTGATCAGCGCTAACGGGCATCTCATATAAATAACCATCCTTACCTGTAACAAGAGGTTATAAAACCTGAGTACGGAAGGTACTCGCAAGACTTACACAAACTATGAAAAGAAAGTGTTTGATAGAACCTATCCAAAGGATTAGAATTCATACATGCTTAAGGTTGACAAAAGAAAGGCTGTAAAGGGTTCAATTTTGCACAAAGCGATACATCTTAGTCCTATACTAACTAAGTTTTGACAAAGCAATTTTATAAATCAATTTGGACTAAAGCTTTGCATAAAAGGAAATGTAATCAAGATTAATAGCAAAATTTAAGTGGCTGCCGGCCACACCAAAGTATTGCATGAACACATTTATGCCGAAATAGTATCCAGACCAAAGTTGTAATTCCAAAATCAATACAAAGATTGGTAATTCAAAAATCTATACAAAGGTTTGTAATTCAAAATCAATACAAAGATCTATTCAACTCAAGCGTTGTCCATAACCGTGGACACGGCTATTCGAATAGTTTTGACCTCGCGGGTGTACATCTTTACCCACACGACTTAGTTAGCCGTAAGCCTCGGAATAATAGCACCTTGCCTTTGGTATGCCGGTAGGTAAACTAAGATTGGTGTTTTCAACAAGTTGACACTATTGAGCTAGAATACCCATGTGTGGTGATCCCGCTTAGTTCGAGTTACTAATAGAACTTGCCAACCAGGCCCACATGTTGTGCGAGAATGCCGATTCAAAACAGAAATTAAATGACAGAAAGTAGAGCTGTGCTAGCTGCACATATTAATTATAATCGGAGCCCTTAAGAATGCGTACATGTGATGGAACGCATGTCGTCCTCACCCTCTTAAGAACATATGATCTGAGATATGAGATCAAACACATATGTCCTTACTTTCCTATTTTCCAACTCAATAGCATTAACCTTTTACTTAACCAAAGCAAAGTGCCCATACACTGCGTGTGGAAGTACGTTGGGGCTTGAATTGTCCAATCAATGTTCAGTCCTTAATCAATCCAGACAAGACAACCACATTTTCCAATCTCGTGCACTAAGGCACCATCACTAGCATCCACTTGTCCAGATTTAAAATCAGTGTAAACAAACAAAATTTGATTTCGTTTCAGATTTTAATAGACTGAACAAAGAATAAAATAAATGAAGTTCATTTAGTGTTCCCAAGTTTGACAAGGTAAGCTTGCCAAACACTAACGTTCTACAGACTACATGGCTAAGCAATAACTGAAAACAAGTATTTAATTATAGAAGCACTACCTTAAGTTTGAGTGTATGATTAGATTAAAGGTAAGCCTCAAGTGTTAGGTTGTAACTAACTATTGACAAATCACAAATACTTTTTAGAAAATTAGCATCCAACAGTATCACTGTATTTTGAAAATCTACAGTTCAAAAATTCTGGGATCAACATGGTGCAAAGAGGATGCTTGCCTTGTTGGAAGTTCACTTGTTCACTCTCGAGACGTAAAAGTTCACTCCGTGCAATTCGACATCTAGAGGAAAACACGATGCGAATAAACAACGATAAAACCGACAAATCCAAAATGCTCAAAAATGCATGAGATTCACATATTAGTGAGATTAAGATTTTAGATGCATTTAGGTGTAAATTTTAGTTTAATTGGAGTTCATATGAATTTTCTATGAAACTTTGAAGTTACTTCAATTTCTAGTGTAAAAGTAATCCTTTTCTGTAAGTAATTGTAATTCTGAAATTTGCTGTAGCAGTAATATGTTTAACACTTATGCCATGTGAAAGTACATTAGAAATGGAAACCAACAAAGTTGGTTTCACCTAATTTGGATTTAGAATGAATTAGTTATGAGTTTGTGAAGTAACTTCTTGTTTACTAAAACCTTAACTTGGCCAAACTGTGTGGATTCCTACTACTACTAAGATCAAGGCCTTTTAATTGTTTTCTATTCAGTTGGTTGTGAGTGGTTACCAATTACCTCCAAACAAATCTTAAACTTTTGGTTTTAGCTATCAAACAAGTGATTTAAAGATTTTGAAGGCTCCAAAAGTTATTAAGCTTACCTCTTGTTGCTATTTCCGAAGCATTTAGTTCCTTTGCTTGTTAAAACAACCAACTAAAGAATAACTCTAAGGACTGAAAAATTACTAGCCCAACTTCATTCAGATTTCAACTTTTTAGATTAGTTATTTCACTTAAGAGATCTAGTTGACATTTACAAAATTTTGGTAGCATTAGACCAATGGTTTTGAAAAAGGTTATCTTGATAATTGATTTTCATCAAAACCTTCGTTTGTTTAATTTCGAAAGTGCATTTTCTTGATGTATCAACTTGAGATGCTTCATTAGCTAAAAAGCTAAACAAAATAATAAACTTAAGGATCTGATTTCAGAATTGACAACGACTCCATTTGCCAAATTCTAAAATTCTATAGATTCTTTGTTCATACACCTACAACAGCAAGCTTTTAAGAACTAAAGTTGTATTAACTAAACTCCCTTTAAACTCAACTATCAACTTTGCTAGTACACTTGAATGGCCTAGCTGACATTCACAATACTTGATAGAATAGGATAATGGGTTTAGCAATTCGGTTCCCCAGACAATTCAGATTTCACCCAAAACACCATCTCTTCTCTGTCCAAAACTTCACCAACATGAGTTCTGTGGGTTTTCTGAAAATTTCACATCCAACTATCTATTTCTTGCTAACCCAAGGTCCTAATTCAATCACAGTACTCTAAGCTAGTGAATCAATAAACTTTCTAACTATTAGTTTCAGACTGTCACTAGTCTGTTGTCATTTGCATCATCCATTGAAAACACAAACACAACACCAATTTGTATGTTAACCAGCAATGTGATTAATTACATTCCTACAGTTTAGCTAACCTTTAACATAACCTAATTGACTATTAAAGGGTAGCCTCTATTGTCAATTACTTACATGTTAATACATACACACAGAGGGAGCTGGAGCTAAACCGTGGGGAACAGAGGAGCATCAGGGGCGGCTTGGGCATTTCGGCGAACACCATCCAGGCGTGTGAGCACCACAGGGGCCGGAGGAGGCGCAGGGAGCCGGCGGTTAGGGAGGCGTCGAGCCAGTCGGAGGTGGCTCGGGTTGGAAGTCTTGACAGCTGGTGGGGTTGAGGGAGCGACGGGCGATGGCACTTGCCACCATGGCGGTGAGTACTGTGATGAAGGGCGGTAGTAGTGAGAGCAATAGCATCGGAAGGGCAAGTGGAACTCACCTGTATAGTCGGGCGGGGAGGAGGAATACCAAGGCGGGCGCCGTGGACCACCAGCAGCGCGACGGGTTCACTGCGGGGGCGGCGTTGTGGTGAAGGGGATCCGGTGTGAGTGATGGAGGAGGGTCCGTGGAGGTCTAGGGGTGCTCCACCCGAGAGCAATCGACCGGTGGTTCGCCGGGTGAGGAAGGGCGGCTGAGGCGGCGGTCTCGGGCTGGCGTGGAAGAAGACGAGAGTGGGGGAGGGGCTACGGCATGGGAGGGCAGCGAGGCTCAGGGAGCCGGAGGCACGGGCCGGAGGGGAAGAGCCAGGCGGGCCAAGGAGCTGGGGAGCCGGAGGCCGGCCGAAGGAGGCGATCGGCGGTGATGGAAAAGCAGGTCTGAGAGGCGGGACGGGGAGGAGCTGAGGCGACAAGAATCGAGGGGAGCGGAACAGTTCTTGGCGCCATGGAGCAGGAGGAGGAAGAAGGAAGATTTGGGGGAAGGGAAGGAGAATGAAGGAGGTGAGGCATGCTACTCCTCTGGATGAATCAAGAAATTTGTGAGATGGGCGTGGCATGGCGTGGTGGCGTGCTTGCTTGGCAGAGATCTTGGTAGCGTGTCCCTGTGGGCCGCTGACAGAAGGAGCTACTGGAAGGAGAAGCTAGTCGGCGGGCCCCACTGGCGGTGAGAGGAAGAAAATAAATAGGGTTCTGGATTTTCGGAAAAATGGTGATGGATAAGTGAATTGTTAAATAAAGTTATCGGCTCCAAAAATTATAAAAATTTCAGAGAAGGTTTCTAATATATTGTAAATTTTTATACAAATGTTTTAGGATTTTATGTTCTATGTATATTTTTCTAAAATTATGTTCATGATTTATTCATTTGTTTAAAATTCACTTAGAAGATGTTTATTACTTAAGTTTGAATTTTTATCAAGGTTAAATTGAGTTCATAAATTTGATAAAATTCATTTGTATTTATGGTAATTATTCTAGTATTTAAATAAATTGTTTTCCATATATTTTTATGAGTTTTTATTTCAAATTTCTTTTGTGACTTTAGTTTGAGTTAGAGGTTTACATTTGATTTAAAATTTTCAAATGCATATTTTATGCACATGCTCTAGAAATAAATGAAATGCTTATGAAATGTATATAAATCCTAATTAATAAAAATGGGGCTATTACAATGCTCTTTAGTCAGATGGTCATTTAGTTCTCAGTGGCATCCAATTCGAAAACCTTTTTGGGTCTGAGTGTTTAGAAATAAGCAGAGAAGAGAGGGTGGTGTGAAAAAGTTGTTTTATCAGTAAAACTCAATTGTAAAAGAAACCACTGTCCTTTACTATCAAACTTGAAAAGGTTAAGTCACTCCTTTGAATCAGTGAATTAGAGGTTGAGTTAATAGCACTTAAGTTCAAAAATTTTTGCCGTAGAGAAGTTACATGAATGTTAGTCTAAAAAGTGTCAAATTGATAAGGAGGTTAGCTTCATGACCAATTCTAGTAGTTAGTAATGTTTTTGAATGTTTGAGTTAGCAATAGGAAGTTTTAATTGGAAGGAATCTAGACTAGCTTTTGAGTTCGGTCAACTTTTGTTGTGGTAGGTGTCTGAACAGTAATCTGAATTTTTATACCCAGTTTTGTCTTTAGGTTAATGATCTTGCTTAGTCAAGTAGTTAGAAATGTATGGGTTTAATTAACTTTTTAAGCACTTAAGCTTTCAGTAGTAGTCAAAACCTGAAAACCAATAGGGAGGCGAGGTTGAAATGTAGAATTTTAATAACAGTGAGTTAGAGCTATATCAAATACCAAAGCAAATAAATGAGAAAATATAATTGTTAGCCATTAGCATCTAATCTATAAGAGTAAAAATAAACCTTGAGTCAAGAATTGAATTAGTAATTAGTAAGCAATAGTAGGACTTGCCATTGTCAAACTTCAAAAATTTATAACTAAGTCAAATCAACTCCAATTTGAGTGGGACCAATTTTGTTGGCTTCCACTTTTAATGTAATTTAACTTGGAATAGGTTTGAATCATGTTATTGTTCCAGAAAATTTCGAAATTGGAATTAATTTCTGGAATGAACTATTTTACACTAGAAATTGAATTAACTTCAAAAATTCGTAAGTAATTCATTTGACCTCCAAATGGGATGAATCCAATTGGGTTGTTCATATAATTTCATCCTCTATCCATTTTTTATAATCCTTATATCCACCTCTATCCTGCAAAATTTCACTAAATAATTAAAATCGGATGAGCGATATGAGATGAGAATTAATTTGATTTTCCTGAAACCTGATACTCAAACTACTATATCTCTTGCATACTAAATCCAAACGGAATAATTCTTTCATCTAAATTTATCTAAAATCATGATCTTCCTTCTGTGAATTTTTCATGATTTTTTGGATGACTTTGAATTTTTGAGTATTCTCGGTGTTATTCGTTCTTATTTGTGCTTCTCGATTCTTTCGATAGGTTTCGACGATTATATTGAATACAAGAGTGATCCTCTGCAGTAAGAAAGTTATCTCCAGCAAGGCAAGCAGTTTGATCATAAATGTCCCATTATTTTCAAGTCTAATACTTTGTTTACAAATTGTATGTATGCATGCTTTTGTGTCAAAGTAATTTTCCGATTAGAGGTAGCTATTCCTATTGCATGGTTGCCCTTAAATTATTATCCTGCAACAAAACATAAGTTATTAATATCATTTGGTGAATTAGAGCCGGTGATTTAATTATGCTCTTTATTGTCTTTACTGGCGTCATGCTTAGAAATGCTTAGCTCTGGATAGAATTGGGCGGTTATCGACTTAGTCGATAACTTTGATCACACAAATCATTTTATTACACTATGATCAGCACCTTGTGCTAAATTGCTTTGAAAACTAAAAGTGCAAATGAAATGATTTAGACTTGGGCAAGTGGTTGGATGGTGTGATATCGGGTGTGTGAATGTCTTCCCTAGGTCAATAAGGACCGAACATCTTGTTTCACTAAAACCAAGCATAATTGCGTGCTAACCACGCGAGAGGGATATGTGACCTCTCTTGACTAAGTACCTTGGGCGGTGTTAATTATGAGCTGGTTGGTGGTTGAAAAAGGAAATGTTTGTGATAGGAGGGGAACATCGGTAAATCGGCTTGAGCTGGCTGATGTGTCTTTCTCTTTGTTGGGTTGCGGCTCTTAATTAGCATCATCCATTGGAAATGTCTCGTAGGACTTAGCCGTGCCGGCATACCAAAGGAAGTGTGCTAATAGCTTGGCGAAAAGACGGTCTGACGTGTGGGTACATTGGTACACCCCTGTAGGGTATAGACTATTCGAATAGCCACGTCCTAGGTTATGGACACGCTTGGAATTGGATTTGCAGGAGTTAGACTCAACATTTTGGAATTCTTAATTAAAACTTGATGTGGGTGGTATGAATGGGGAATTCATGCTATTGTTGTGGTGACTATTGGGTTAGCCACTTCCAAGATGTCTTGTTATTATTGTTACCTATATCTCGCTATTTTTGTCAAATAAAATCAGATTGTAAAATTGCTTTAAATCTATTACATTATTGCAAATAAAAACTTGCTTTATGCTGAAAATGATTCTAGAGCCTCCTCCACTTAAATAAGCTTGCATGTAGCTATGTATAGGCCTGTTACACTACACATAAGTCTTGCGAGTATATTTTTGTACTCATTTGCTTTGCTTAATTAATTGTTGCAGAGGTGGTTGGTCCCTAAGGGATCGACTATTGTGAGACTGACTTCGTACAGGACGACTAGCTTGGCGGTCCGGTCGGTTGCCTTGTGGGTAATGGCAAACCGTTGGCTCTTTGTTTATCGCCATCTTATGGCTTATGTTTCCGCTGCTACTTTGGTTATTTATCGTGTTATTTGGCCGGTCGGCCCTACTCTTGTATTATGATCTTGTATGTCCTTTAAGTTGTACGCTTGTAATAATTTTGTGTATGGAATGGATGCTAAATTTTTGTATGGGGTATGTGTCTTGCAATTCAGGAAGTACATATACGCCGAGAATCGGGATATTTTATTTGTAATACTAGGACCACTTTGATGGTTAAGTATTACAAGTTTAATACCCCGGGTTCTCACACATCCCCAACCAGCAGCCCACATTCCCTTCAACCGAAGGCAACCATAAGGGAGGCAAGGAGTCTAGGAGGGAGGGAGCCAGGGAAGCCAAGGAGCCAGGGAGCCAGGAAGAAGGGCGAAGACCGGAGAGCAAGGGTGACGCCGAGACCAGCAAGGGAGAAGAGGAGAGCACCAGCACGAGGTCGACACTACCATCCTCTTCCCCACCTCAAACCGCACAAGAGGTAACCCTAGTTACACCTCGATGGGCTACGCATACACATCATTCACACATAGCACGGATCTCCGTAGCATCATCATATAGCTCTCGGTTCATCAATAGCCAAAGAGATCTCTCATTAACCATCATAGAGCAAAGGGGCTGGGTTAGAGAGGAAGGGGAGGATAACTTAGTGCGTGGTATCGGCACCACCACCACCGTAGCAACCCACGATTAGCACCCTCACCATGCATCAACCATCTAACATCAAAAGGGAATTCAACACCATCAGTAAAGCAAAAGCACAACAATTAGTAATAATAGAGAAGGGGAAATGGGAGGGAGGTGAGGCTCGGACGGCAGGGAGAGGCACGACCGTGAGGGAGCAGCCGGGCAGGCCGAGGGCGAGCGGCGCCAAGTGAGCTGGGCCGAGCCAGGCCGCATAGGCCAAGGCGGTGCTGGCCACCAAGCCGCGCCAAGAGGAGGTCGGGTCAGGGTGGAGGCAAGAGGTGGTCGCGCAAGGGCCCAGTGGCGGCGGTGTGCTGAGCAAGGAGAGCGAAGCAGCCGGGAGGCGGCGGTAGGGAGGCAGTGGCATAGCATAGGTGCTAGGAGAGAGCTCTAGTCGGAGTTGGGGGCGAGCGAGGCGGCAAGCTGGCCGAGCTAGGGCGCTTTGGGTAGCTAGCAAACAAAATGGCTGGACAGTGGCGGTGCGTGGAGTCTTGAGCCGAGGTAGGAGGCGGCACCATGGGGGAAATGGAGAAGAATGGGGAATGAAGGAGGAAGGAAATGGATGAGAGGGGGCTGAGGGGGTGAGTCAGCCGGGTTAGGGTTAAGGAGGAAAGTAATTAGGGGATTAGAGAGATTAGGGTTAGGAAGATTAGTAGGGGTTTGGTGGGTAAAGGGATTTAAATGAGAAAAATGGAAGGAGATTAAGATAAGCACCAGTATAGTTAATTACCAACACTGTATAATTTTGGGCCGAACACATTTAATTAAGTCGCGTTCAAATAAATAGTCACCGACCAGATCGATAAATAATAACATAAAATGAGGTAGAAAATTAATCTGAGACCTTTAAAATGAATTAATCACTGGTATGAATAGCTAAAATAAATAAGATGTTCTAACATGTTAGAAATAATTTAACCAGGTTAGAATAATTGAATTAACCAACCCCGAGTTTAATCAAGGCTGTAATTAAATGCATGTACACTTAAAATAAAATCAGTTAGGCTGTTTTGCATGCGTAGAATTAATTAAACATAGTTGCATGCGAATACATTTAGTATTTTTATGTTCGTGCGATTAAAAGCTAACACCAGTAACCTCAATCCTAAATTTGGTAGATCAGTAGAACGACCCCAGTGGGGAGTGCTAACTTAGCGAAGGACCTGGAAAAGTTAATAAATTAAAGCATGCTAACAAAATAGAATCCACTAACTTATGTATGCATAATGTAACACCTTGGTCTTCGAAGTCTTTGTGTTTTTGCAAAAAAAAAAGAACCATTTTGTTTTGATGAGAATTCAAAGCTTAACTTAAGAATTTCATAATGGATTTCAATTGATTAAATCAAACTTCAACTAAAACTCTCTTTGGTTTGTTGCGTTTATTGGGTTTGTTGGAGCTTTGGTGATCTCTTCTTTTCTGCGCTGGCTCTGTTCTTCTCTGGTCCGGACCTCCTTAGGTCTAGACCTCCCTAGTGGTTGGATTTTCCCTAATTTAGACCTCCCTTCCCAGGTCTAAACCTCACTCATGTTCATTTGAACTCACTCTCTGTTCTGTTGGAACCCCCTCCTTGTTTATTTGGACCTCCCTGTGTCCTTCAGAACCTTCCCATGTCCTCTAGGACCTCCTCCTTGTTCACTTGGACCTCCCCGTGTCCTTCAGGACCTCCCCATGTCCTCTAGGACCTCCTCCTTGTTTACTTGGACCTCCCCGTGTCCTTCAGGACCTCCCGATGTCCTCTAGGACCTCCTCCTCGTTCATTTGGACCACCTCTAGGTTCACCTGGACCTCCCTCGTGTCCGTTCGAGCCTTCCGCTTGATCCAGACCCTTATCGCTTGTGTACCGTTTGATTTGCGTTGGACGGTTTGATATTGTTGAGACGTTCGGATGGTCCGAATGTCCCACCCTCTCTGAGCCCTTAGATCTTTGCTGGACGGTCCGATCTGTAGAGGCGTTCGGCCGGTCCGAACGTCCCAACCATTTTGGACCGCTGATCGATTCAAAGTGAGATCTAGCGTTAGCTGGATGGTCGAACGGCCCAATCACTTTGGTCCGTTCGATTGAAATCCAATGGCTCCCACTTCTCCCGCTTCTTATCTCGCTATCGCTCACCTCCCCTTTGTTAGATCTGATCGTTAGGACCCCCCCCTTTGGAGATCTTAACCGTTCAGACCTCCCACTTGTTAGATCTGACCGTTAGGATCTCCCCTTTGGAGATCTTAATCATTCAGACCTCCCCTTTGTTAGATCTGATCGTTAGGACCTCCCCTTTGGAGATCTTAACCGTTCAGACCTCCCCCTTGTTAGATCTGACCGTTAGGACCTCCCCTTTGGAGATCTTAACCGTTCAGACCTCCCCTTTGCTAGACCTGACCGTTAGAACCTCCCCTTTGGAGATCTTAACCGTTCAGACCTCCCCTTGTTAGATATGACCGTTAGGACCTCCTCTTTGGATATCCTAACCGTTCAGACCTCCCCTTTGTTAGATCTGACCGTTAGGACCTCCCTTTTAGAGATCTTAACCGTTCAGACCTCCCCTTTGATTTAATCTGACTGTCAGGACCTCCCCCTTGTGGATTTGACCGCCAGGACCTCCCCTGACCTCTGTGTGATCCCTTCTAGGTCTCTGCAGGACCTCCCCTTGAGCTTTGACTGACCCCATTTGTCAGTCACGACCTCTTTCTTTATCCTTTGACCATGTCCTTGACACTTAGAAGTCTTCAAGCATTTAATGCCTGTTGTGTCACATTAAATGCTACCACCTTTTGGCAGCACTGAGCTACCTTTTGTCTTATCTTTTACCAACTCCTATTATTTCCTCCACTTGCTTTAGAGCCCGAGAGCCCCTGGAAATCTCGGTGGCTCTGGCTATAAAAGCTTAGGCAGCCCTTCCTCTTTACCCTTTTTGCTCATTTCCACACTCTGGCTCCTCCAGCAAGCTCTTGAACCTCCTCCCTTAAGCTTTGGACCTCCTCCAGCAAGCTCTAGACCTCCTCCAAAGCTCTCTGGACCTCCTCCTAAAGCTTCGGATCTCCTCCAGCAATCTCCTTGGACCTCCTCCAAACCGACCTAGCCTCTATGTTGGTTTTATTTTGGAGTTCCATTGAAGTTTCTTTGGATCTTATTTGAGCTTTGTATTGAGTTGCTTTCACTACTACGGATCACCCCATCACAGCAGTTGGCTCGTCATCACTGAGCAGTTTCAGGCATCGAATGCTCAGATTTGTTGGTCTGTGATAGCAGGCGTTATCACAGAGGCGGTTCCGCTTCGTCTGTGATACTCACTATCCTGAGCGGTTTTGTTGAAACCGTCATGAAGGCTAGTATCACGAGCGGTTTCCATTAAGAACCATCTGCGATCGTATATATCACGAGCGGTTCTATTTAAGAACGTCTCGTGATACTGAAATATCACAAGCGGTTTACTTTACAAACCATACGTGATATTTACGTATCATGCACGATGCTTAACAGAAGCTGCGTGATATGCTACGTATCACGCATTTATTTTAATGGAGCTTTCCTGACGGTTTCAACAAAAAAAATGCGTGATAGTGAATCATCTAACTACATTTTTGCTATTTTTTGCTAGCCTCGGGAATTGCTAGCCATGCCCTCTGAAAACAAGCATGCACAAAAACAGATACATCACAGAAAATCAATTGTTGACAAACTCAAAATGATCATTACTCAAAATAAATTACAAAAGATCGCATCTATTCAAGTATTGTCGCTATAGTTACAATTAGATTACAATTGAATCAATTGTTTGCAGGTGGTTGAGAGGTGTCAGCGGGGTGATGCTTTGGGTCGGCGACGAAGTGAAAATCTCCGTCGTCGTCATCGCGATATCGACATGATAAAGGCGCAGAGCTTCCTCGAATGTCCGTGATCTCATCCTCAACGAGTCCATCCAAATGTATCAACAAGTCACAATAAGCTAGCAAGAGTAAAGTGGTAAGCATATATATTTAAATTTATAATAAGGAAATAATTATTTCGAGATTGACAAACCTCGGGATCCTTCCTCCTAGCTCTAATGATTTGTTGCATATGATAGCAAGCGAGATTGCACATAACTCATCATTGTTTCTTTGGCGGCCTTTTGCAAAAATAGAATTACATATATAGGTATAGTCGGTTCGAACGCGTTATTATAAAGTATGATATAGGATTATCGTGTTGTAGCGCTGCGAAAATTTTGTCTGTGTGTTAGATCGGTCTTTGCTTGCGTTGTATGTTCCTTCATTGGCAACATAGGTGATGAATGACCTACATGATTCCAAAGGGTTATCTTCGGCCATTTCAAATGAATGAAGACTACAATGGAGTTATGTATGTAGGAAATGAGTATACCTCTCGATTATTCCTTTCAGAATGCTGAATTTGTGGTTGTTGTGGATTAGGGAATCAAGGTATATCACATGGTTCCTTTTTAGTATAATGACTAAAAGGATCCAGTGGTACCTACTCATGTATGTCGCTATAGTCATTTCCATGGTTTGCAAAGATACCACGTGTGGGTCGAGGAAATCCACCGGTTCTTTCCATTCCCGGACTTTTTTCCACATGTATCTATACACAAGCAATGAGTTCTGATATTTATCGGTATTACGTGAATGTACAACTTGATTGTACGACCTGATGTCAACATCGAGAAGCGGCGTCGAGGCCAACGAGGTTGAATAGGTTATATAAGTCATTGAAGCCCACGACGAAGTGGTTCATCCCGTTGAAGAAATGCTCATCGTTGTATCTGACGGTGATTCCAGTATTGCACCCCTTCTTTGCGATCTTCTACATGTATCAGGCATGCAAAACCTGATAAGCATATCCAGCGCGCATTAATACTGCGTGGGAGCACAACGATTTTCCGATGATGTAGTTCCCGGACATCCCAGACTTCCCGGACTTAGGAGGCGCCTTAACGTTCATCGATTTTGATTTGACCTTAACGATTGGCAGCGTCTTCCTGTGAGACAACTCGGGAACCGATATGGTGGCACGGTTTTGTTGTTCCTTCGGCGTCTTCTCCACGGGAACCGATGAGGCGGCCTTCTGAGGCGAAACATGAGGTGGAGTCATCGAGGATCCCATTGGAGAGGAATGGTCGTGTCCAGATCGTGGCACTGCTGGGTCCAGGGCGACGTCCTTCTTGGGCCATTGGATAAAAGTGTGCACAGCATCCCCTAGTGTTCTGATGTCTTCGTTCGGGCAAATCTTCAACGGGACCGCCTCGAAATTACCATGTACCATATCCACCTCGACCCTGGTGTAACCCTGCGCTAGGCTGAGCAGGCATCTTCTGCTCGCCCCTTTACGGTATGGATACACCATCCCCCTGTGACCTCAATAGAGAGGACCCATCCATCCTCACTTGGAGCTTGCAGGGCGTCGGCCCCTACAAAACGATACGCAATTAGCTGAGACGTCCTATAAGTCTATCTTTGGTACATTCCATAGATGTACATTACCTTGATGTCGTCTACCAGTAATTGGATGTCGTCATGTTCAGAATTATGCGTGGACGCGACGCTACTCCAATGTCGAGCAGGACTGGCTCCCAAATTAACAGGGGCGGCTTGCGACTGGCTCAGGAGTTGATTCATTTGATCATGCGATGCTGCTAGCTTTCCTTCAAATTTTTCAATAATCATCTGTACCAACCGGTCCTCATGCTCAGCCTTGGATCTCTTCCTACCCCTATACGTGCAGTAGTCGTCTGCGAATACATGACTCCAAGGTACGTTAACCCCAAGGCCTCGCGTGCGACCGGGTGCTCCTTGTTTCCGGTACGTAGACAATATATCCTTCTCCTATGCTCGCTTGGAAGGAGCATTGGGAAGTTTGAAGCAATCGATTCACGCCGCAAGAGGTCATCATGTTATTCTAGACACTATGAAGTTATGGACTTATTAACAACTAGGTAGTTTGACATATTTACCACACGTTGGGACACTTCCTGGTCTGTCGGGTTTGTAAAAGAGATGCTACCCGAAGACGAGACTTTTGCCCTTGCTTGTAACCAGCTTTGGGAGCGCTGGTCTCAGCGTCGACAAATGAATGGTCTGCGTTAGCCTCCGCCGCCCATTCCTAGTATTTACCCGCGTACCCAGCGGTGCCGAGTCTGTCTTGGGTGAGTGTTTCGTGTCTGGAGAGCTTTGTGTGCCGCACTTTGCTCCTTAAATTCAGCCATCGTCTTCACAGCCACAAAGGCATCCCATGCTTCCCGCGTCAAGAATCCATACTTCGCGAAGGGCGTCTGACCCGTGTTCACGTACTTCGTGACAAGAGTGCTCTTGAAGGTCCTCCACGATTTATCCATCATGAGCATCGCCGTCCGTTCCACACATGCCATGTCTGCTTTGGGATAGTGAACTTGCTTGAAAGTTCTGTCCACAGCACGCCTCTCGCTTCTTTCGTCAGATCCTTCCACCTTGGTGTGGTGATGGGGACCCGTTCCCTTGCAAGTATCCCGCAGATGGTCCGGAATCTCGCCGCTGATCTCTTGGGACTCAGAGGGACCCCAAAGTCACTGACCTCCGTGATGACTAGTCGGCCCACAGGTATTTTCGATTGTCCTCTGCCATCTCGCTTCAGATCTTCTCGATTATGGATTGGCCGGTGCGGCGAAAGGCGCCTCGCCATCTCGGTGTAAATGTGGCGGATTTGGCAAAAAGACAGTGCCTCTGCCATCTCGCTTACTTGCTATCTATATAAGTTACATGTGCAATAAAATGGATTGCAAGTGTCCCAAATTAACATATACATATGAAGTATCCCCATGTCATTTAAACTGCTAAACATATACCACATGTATATGAATGAAATTGCATAATTAATTCCAGACAAGGCATGAGGGAGGACCAAATTAACATAATCAAATGTAAATCATTCAAGTCATTTAAATTGATTAAAATGCAAAACATGTACGACATGTATATGAATGAAATTAGCACAGAGCACAAAAATTTGAAATTAATGTGAGCTCTCACATGGCGAGTTGCACAAGAAACAAACTTGGCCATCTCAGCACTAAGGTCTATTCTCTTCATAAATTGGATAAGAAAACTAAAATTCAGATTTTGAGCTCTATCCAAAGCTTAACTAGACTGACATAACAATCACATGTATAACAATCTCTTATGATCTTTGTATAGATAGAAACTAGCTCCTATTCTAACACTTGTAACATTCAAAGATATTTAAATGACCAAATTATCATATACATATGAAATTTCTCCATGCCATTTAAAAAGAAGAATATGCTCAACATATTCATTATAAGAACAACTAAAAACAGCATGAAGCTAAGCAAATAAGATTGCTCAATTGCTCTCAGTTGACTAATTGCATAAGACATAGTCTTTGCAATCTCGATCCTTTGTCAAAATCTATTCACCAATCAATTTTCATAATTACAAAACAGATCTTGAGCTCAAACTACAACTTTCTCATATGTCAAGTTATCTCAGAGTAGCAGTTAAACTTTCAGTCAACAGATTACAATCTAACTATCTTAATGAAATCAAATCACAAAAACAGCACATAAAGCATTCTGTAAACAGAACATCTCATCATATGCCTTCAAGATAATTCACAAATTTATATCAACAATAAGCCTAATTGACAGATTGAGAATAGAAATGCAAATATCTCACAGAAGATCAATCAGATCACAGAACATACAAGTGTAATCTTAATTCAGCTATAACTGAAAACAGAAAGTATAAAGGCTACTAATTATAACTGACCATATAAAGCAATATGACAATATGATTAAGCTCAAGTCTGTTTCTAATTATCTATTTGATTTCAGATTTCGACTATCATCACAGAGCATCAACAGAACCCATCACAGAGCAAGGGAGGGAGCGGGATAGAGCGAGTAGAGTGGTATATGGAGGAGGCGAGGGAGTACTGAGGAGGCGCTAGAGCCAAGGAGAGAGGGAGCCGGTGGCAGCCGGAGAGTCATCACAGAGCATCAACAGAACCGATCACAGAGCAAGGGAGGGAGCGGGATAGAGCGAGTAGAGTGGTATACCAAAGGAGGCGCGAGGGAGTATCGGAGGAGGCGCTGGAGCCAGCGCGAGGAGGGAGTCGGTGACAGGCCGGAGAGGAGGATGACAATGCTTGTCGGGCTGGAGTTGGAGCAGGGAGGCGGCCGGTCGTCGGGCTAGAGTCAGAGCAGGGAGGTGGCTGCTCGTCGAGCCGAGTCGGAGCGAGGAGGCGGCGGTCGTCAGTGGAGTCGAGCAGGAGGCATGAGCCCTAGAGGAGGCGAACGAGCGCAAGAGCTTAAGGGGCGTGGGAGTAGTGGAAGTGACGAGCAAGAGCAAAAACCCTAACAGTTCCCTCCTTATAAAAAGGCTATCACAGACGGTTCTATTATAGAATCGTCTGTGATAAGGAATCATAGACGGTTTTTAATAAGAACCGTCGGTGATATGGGACGTATCACAGACGGTTCTTAATAAGAATCGTCTGTGATTCCTTATCACAGACGGTTCTATAAGGCCTGAAAAACCTGGTGACAATCTGTGATATCCTGACAAAACCTGGTGACAAGTGATTGTCAAGTCCATATGAACCTGGTGACAAGTATGATGACAATCATGACAAGTCCATATGAACCTGGTGACAAGTATGATGACAAGTTCATAACACATTTGACTTCAAAAATTCATATCTAATTCAACTCAACTCTAAATCAAGTGAAACCAATTTTGATACTCCACATTACAATGAACGTCCACATTGACATCAATATCAAAGATGACAAGTCCATAACACATTAACACATGACAATTTCACATTGACATCAAAATATATGAGAGATTACAAGTCCATAATACATGATGTTATGGAATACATTAATTACAATGGAGTAAATTCTTAATTAAAATATAGCCCTTCATGATGATCGATGCGCATATAGCTAGCTTCCTCACTGGGTTCTTCCTCGAGCCTGATGCTGTTTCCGAAATGAGGCAACTCGTCAAATTGATTGTATTCTTCCTCGTCCACTACATTCTCAACTCCGACAATCCTCTTTTTTCTATGAAAAACTATGTGGCGCTTCTTATTTGCCTAGTCAGTTACATAGAAGATTTGAACAACTTGGTCAGCGAGTACGAATGGTTCATCTTTGTATCTGACACGTTCGAGGTCCACGGTAATGACGCCGTACTTGTCGACCTTCACCTGTGGGAGATGGATCCAATGACACCGAAATAGGGGGATCTTGAAAAGCACGTAGTCGAGCTCCCATATCTCCTCTATTTGACCATAGTAGGAGCTCCTCAGCCCATCGGTACTGAATGCATCTATGCAGACACCACTGTTCTGGATTGTGCTCTTCCTATCCTGAGCTGCCGTATAAAATGTGTACCATGTATGTCGTATCCTTGCCATGTGACAATTGTAAATTGTGGCCCTTGTGCCAACCATAGCAGCGTATCATCACTTGATGACCTCTTAGTGATTCACACCTTTAACCATTTGTTGAACCGAGCGGTGTGTGCTCTCGTGATCCAAACCTCCGACCGGTCTGGATTACATTGGCGTACCATGTAATTGTGCTCGTCGATGTACGGGGACACTTGGGTCATGTGTTGCAAGACCGTGAAATGGGCTTGAGCGTGACGTATCAGATCGGGAGTGATTGATTTCTTCCGATGGTCCCGATACCATCCATCTCCCTCATGGCGAGATAGAGGCACACCCATCGGTTCCACCGAGCCATGTAGTCGGCGAGAACTCAATGACCTCTTCGGTTGCATAACCTTCGATGATGATCGCCCTCCGTCGAGATCGATTCGTGACGTAGGACTTGAGAATTCTCATGTACCTCTCGAACGGGTACATATGACGTAGGAACACAGGGCCGCATATCTTTATCTCTTTCACAAGGTGAACAATGAGATGGACCATGATATCGAAAAATGATGGAGGGAAATACATCTTAAGATGTCATAGAGTCGTCACCACCTCGGCCTGCAGAGCATCTAGTCCTTGGGGATTGATGACCTTCTGAGCAATTGAGTTGAAGAAATAACACAGCCTTAAAATTGCCACTCGATCCTTGTTCGGCAAGATACTCCTAATTGCAACAGGAAGCATTTGTGCCATCAGCACATGACAATCATGAGACTTCAGACCAATTAATTTTAAATCTTGCATAGAAACAAGTTTCTTAATGTTAGCAGAGTAACCAGACGAGACTTTCACACCATGCAAGCTCTGGCACAGTTCATTTCTCTCGGCCTTGGACAGAGTGTAGCAAACTGAGGGAAGGTACATTCATCCTGTATTGGCCTCTTTCGGTGCTAACTCGGTCCTTATGTCCATATCAACCAAGTCACGCCATGCATTTACACCATCCTTTGTTTTGCCACCAATGTTCAGTAAGAGACCAATCAAGCAATCACATACATTCTTCTCTACGGCATGACGCCGATGCGATGGCGAACTTCTAAGTGCTCCCAATAAGGCAAGTCCCAAAAATTGACCGCTTCTTCCGGATGTTCTTCGATGGATTCTTAATTTACATCCTTCCCAAGCACAACATTGATATCCTTAACCATATCATAGACCTCTTTCCCTCTAAAAGCCCTTGGAGCTGAACTGCCCTCCTTATTTTCATCAATTGTTTCTTCATCTTGCGGTATGGGTGACTCACTGGGAAGGAACCTACGGTGGACGATATACACGCTTTTACGCGAGTTGTTCAGCCATACACTCTTCGTAGCATCTAAGCAAAGATGAGGGCTTTGGCTCCTTTTGTCTTTGAAGCTTTGACAGGTTACCAAGGGCGTAAAAATCATTGATGGTGCGAGAACAACATGGCGTAAAGTGAAGTTCTCTCGCTTGTATGCGCATCCCATACTTGTACCCTTCGCTCCACAAGATCACAAGATCTTCCAAAGCAATGGTGCTAGGTACACATCAATATCATTCCCGGGTTGCTTCGCCCTTGGATAAGTAGTGACATCAAAATGTACTTCCGCTTCATACACAACCAATGAGGAAGGTTGTACATACATAGATTCACGGCCAAAAGCTATATACGCTCATGTTACCAAAAGGATTCATTCCATCCGTACTCAACCCTAACCTTATGTTCCTCGGTTCCGACCGAACTCTTCAAGCTCCGATCGAAGTTTCTTCACTGGGCAGAATCAGCAGTGTGTCTTAGCTTTCCATCTTTCTTACGCTCCTCCGAGTGCCAACGCACCAATATTGCCTCCTTTGGGTTCGCAAATAAACGCTTCAAACGTGGGATCACAGGCAGATACCACAACATCTTAGCAGAAGGTCCTTGCTTCATCTTAGCAGTATTATGACATTTGTATCGGGATGCTTTGCACATGAGACATGCATGCATGTCTGCATACTCTTTACGGTAGAGGATACAATCGTTCGGACATGCATGTATTCTTTCTACTTCCATTCCCAATGGACAAAGAACCTTCTTTGCTTCGTAGGTGGTCTTTGGGCAACACGCTTCCCTCGGAAGGATGTCCGCTAGGAGACCTAACAACGTCGTGAAACTCTTGTCGGACCAACCATTGCTTGCCTTCAATTTAAGCAGTTCAATCACGGTTGACAACCTTGTGTATTCCGGCTTGCAGCCAGGGAACAAAGGTCTCACCGAGTCCTCCATTAAGCCCTCAAATTTACAAAACTCTCTCTCATTGTAGTTCTCTTACGCATCGCGAAAGCATCTAATCCAGATTGTCATTGTGCGACCTATCCTCATCAAAAGTACATCCACATCCAAGCACATCGTTGACTTCCTCGGCAATGTCGTCATTATTAACTTCGTATAATCTGCTCTTCACCGTGATCGTCCAACATGTATACCCTTTTTGAAACCCTTGAATCAAGTGCACTTCGATCTGCGCCGAGTTGTTAAACATCTTGATTACGCAATCAATGCATGGACAAGACATAAAATTTATCCCTTCTTCAACATATCCCCTTTCGGTGGCTCTTCTAAAAGCAACCACGCCATTAATGTACTCTTGACTCACACTTGGTTCACACCATACATCCGATTTCGGTCCATCTATACTCGCGATGTAACAAATTAGTGTCGATTAGATTAATAAACGCAAGTACGCACTCTTCCTATTTACCAAACATACTTAAATTGATTAGCGATTAATTTATAGCAAACATAAAGGGTTATAGATCGTTACCCTCGGAGCTCACGAAGAAAATACCAAATATTTCTCGAAAATCCTCTCCTTCTCCTCCTTCCTCCTCTCCTTCTCCTCCCTTCCCTCTTTGTCAGCGGCGCAATGGGCTTCCTATTTACCAAACATACTTAAATTGATTAGCGATTAATTTATAGCAAACATAAAGGGTTATAGATCGTTACCCTCGGAGCTCACGATGAAAATACCTAATATCTCTCAAGAATCCTCGCCTTCTCCTCCCTTCCCTCTCTGTCGGCGGCGCAATGGGCTTCCTATTTACCAAACATACTTAAATTGATTAGCGATTAATTTATAGCAACATAAGAGCATCTCCAGTGTATTGAACCGATGCCGATTCAAAGAGATGCCACGTAAGCATTCAAAGAACTAGTCATTTTTCCCCCAATGTATTGATCCGATTCTTACTCTTAAGTGGGACCGAGATCTTATTAAAAAAATCAGAAAAGAAATAAAATCTCTCTCAACAACTCTCTCTCTCTCCATTCCTAGAGTTTTGCTTCGGAATCGGCAGCTTCCAACGTGTGGAATCAGTTCCTAGCATTAAATCTAGCCATTTGAACCAGCTAATTAAGCACGTACATTGCAGATGCTCTAAAGGGTTATAGATTGTTACCATGAAAATACCAAACCTCTCAAGAATCCTCTCCTTCTCCACTCCTTCTCCTCCCCTTCTCCTCCCTTTCTCCTCTCCTTCTCCTCTCCTTCTCCTCCCCTTCTCCCTTTCTCCTCTCCTTCTCCTCCCTTCCCTCTCTGTCGGCGGCGCAGTGGGCAAACACTGGATGGCGGCTCAAATGGGAATGGGCAGGGGGTCTGGTCCATGAATTTATAGCGCGAGGATATCACAGACGGTTCTTATTATGAACCGTCTGTGATATACAACTATCACCGATGGTTTTTCAATACAACCGTCGGTGATAGTTCATAGACGGTCTGTGTTGAGAACCGCTTGATATCGAGATTATCACGCATGTTTTTTAATCAAACCGCTTAGATAGTTCCTGACGGTTCTATTAATGAACCGCTCAGTGATATATGCCTATCACTGAGCGGTTATTAATAAGAATCGCATGATAGGTTGGTACTGGCAACGACAGACCCAACACAGACGGTTCCTTTTAAACCGTTTGTGATGAGGCGTCTTCTATAGCTTGTTTTGTAGTAGTGTTTGGTTTCCTCGTGTAGATTGTGAAGACACTGAGGAGCAAGAGCTCTCTGAAGAAGAAGAAGACACCCAGGCCTTTGAGCAAGGCAAGTTACACTCTTGACCATGTTGCACCCATTATTTCAACATATCTATGTTCCATTTCAAATGATAATGCTTACTTTACTAAGTATTTCAACACTTGCTTTTACGATCTTAGTTATGCCTAAATCTCTTGGTATGGCCACTGTCACCTTTGAACCGAACATGATTGTCACCCTAGGCAAAACCTGGTTTTACGCAATGATGTGGATCAGGACCTTTGAAAAACTCAAGCTTAGCCATGCTTAGCTAAAGAATCTTGATTTGGGAAGTTTTAGCCAAAAATTACCACTTATCTAAATGTTTTGAACCGTGGTATTGGTGTGTCATGGTGGTTGGCAAATAACCAAGGCATTGGTGTGTCATGGAGATTTTGCACATGACCATGGCATTGGTGTGCCATGGAGGTTTTACAAATGTTTTGGCAAAGCAAGGTATAAATAGAAAATGGTTTAGATTTGGGCGGAGTTGGTTGACTGGTTGGTGCATGTCCATGCACAGGATCGTGCCTGTTATGGTTGATCGATGCCCGGGTGTCGGACCCGAGAACGAAAGATCCCGAATCCTCTGTGTTCATACACTATTCGTAATTCCAAAGGTACACAATCAAACAAAAGTGATAATCAAAACATATCACACACTTTATTAATAATTATTCGTAGTTTATTACAAAGGAGGCTTACAAGCCAACAATAAAGAACACAAATGAAGACAAAGAAGATGTAGTAGAGTCAGCTTAATCGCCATGTGCAATTGATCTGTAGCGCCTAGTCGCCAAGATCCACACCTAGCGTAAGTCCTTCTCCTCTCAAATTTGTTTGCATAAAGCAAGTATGAGCACAACCATCAGGTTTCGCAAGTTACAACCTGGCCAAGTAATGCAGATTGAATGCATGCATAAGGTAAACAAGGGTATTAAGGGGGTTTATTTGCATAAAGCAAAAGATTTTCGATTTTAAATAATCATATTAATTTCCAAGGCCATTTTTATACTATATCTAAAATCATATTTTAAATGACAATTTTATAGTGTGGATAACCTCCATATTTGAATGGTGAAGGATACCCTCCTATCACAATGGCTAACCGCCTAATTTTCGCACAGACTAACCATCACGAAAACATCTGCTGAAAACACTTTTATAAACCAAAAACAAGTCTAACTCCAAAGGGCTTTGCTAGCATGTCCATGATCATGACGCTGCTATTCAATAGATTCTACTCTGCAGAGTTGTGCAAATTTTACCCACAAGACACGAATTCTCTAGTTTATCCGACATATATCTATGCCACCGCTCACTACCTTAGGTAAGGCCTAGAGCACGTGACAAGACCTTTACAATGATCTACCTCAAGTACTATGCCCGCTAAGGTTTCGCTCCCTTGACTACCCATCCTCAGGGAGACCCTCTTGCGCCCAAGTGGGACTACTTGTCTAACCAACACCCACTCATACAACATGGCACCTAATATCTAAGAGGTATCCCAAATTAATAAGCGTGTCCCCGCCCATACAGACGGTGGTGGTACTGAAGGCATAGCAAAATGCTGCTCAAAGACCGGTCCTTAATCGACTTGGGCGCTTTCAAAACAAACCACTGGCTTTAATCCTAACCAGATTAAACCCGTGCATAAACTCTGCACCCACCATTCATCCATTTCGCCCAAGTCCAAACCATTTTTATTTTATTTTGAAAAAAAACACCTTTAATAATTCTCCATGGTAAGACAATACCACAAATTCAAATTTTAAATCAATTTGAAATGGTTTGGCTAAATTCCCCAAAATTGGTAGACACAGTCTAAGCATTTGCTAAGCATGTGAGTTTTTACCATACTAGTTTATCTACTGGTGACAAAGGAATGACATATCAATATTCAAGATTGGCCATACAATAACAATTGGAATAACTAAGCATTTAAACAGGGTATTAAAATAATTGACTAAAAATATGCATGCAATAATAATTTTTAAAAACTGAATTAAATAACTTTAAAATACTGGGGGCAATATGGTCAAAGTGTATAACTTGCCTTCGTTGAAGTCTTGACTCTCTAAATCCTCCGAAGGATCTAACTCTCCGGAATCGTCGAAGTCTATACGCGAAAATAAGCTAAATTCAAACAAACTTCAGATGAAGATTCAAATGAACTCCAAATTAAATAATTTTAGTTTAGTTAGGTAGATCTTGAATTTATAAGAATTTAGAAATTTGAATCGACGAAATCGGAGTTCGTATGAAGGAGAACGAACCCCGGGAAGTTTACAATTCATATGAAATGATGAAATTGGAATTTTCAGATTTAATGGAATTATTTTTCTGAAGACAAATCAATTTATGACGTCATCAACTGGTTTCCTCCACGGGTGACACATATATGCCACGTGGACGACACGCGAGCGGTGACGGGCGACCACATGGGCAAAAGAGGTGAGGTGGCAATGATGTGGCCATGATGTGGCAAAGGCCACACTCCATGGGCATGCAGAAGACTCCGGCGTTGAGCTGATGCCGCCACGCTGGCCGTGGTGAGCTCGCCAAAGGCTCAACGCGAAGAGGAGGAGATGGGGATGTAGTGCTCACCCAGCGGCGGTTGGACGCGAGGCGATGGCGTGCCATGCAGGAGGGAGGCGGTCGTGAAGATCCGCAAGTTCACGGCATGGGCTTTGGTGGTCCCCGAGCGAAGGCGGGGCACGCAGGGATGGCCCCGAGGACTGAGATGCCGATGATGAGGTCTGAGTGGCCGGGAGAGCTTGACGGCTGCCGAGATGAAGAAAACCGAGCTTCAATGGCGCAGGAAGAACTCAAATCGCCATGATTGCGTGAGAGAGGAAGAATGGTTTGAGGGTTTGAGTGAGATGGAGGAGGCGACTCTTGGCTCTATTTATAGGCCTGCGAGGGGAGAGAGGTGGAGATCGTCTGCTGGCGCTGTGGCGGCCACGGCGGTTGGTATGGGCGAGCCGCCACGTAAGAGAGGGAAAGTGGGCGGGGTGGGCGGAGGCGGCCGCAGGCACCGTCGCAGGCAAGGCCGCCAAGATCAGAATGGTAGGCGCGGGTGCGGAGCTTGAGCTTGGCCAACAATGGAGGCTGCTGCCAAGGCAGCCTGTGGGGAAGAAAGGTAGAAGACAAGTGGCGCCCGCTTGGAAGTGAGAGAGAGGTCAGCCAAAGGGTAGGAAGGCGAGGAGAGAGGGGCATGGCCGAATGGCGAATGGGCCAGCCAAGCCATGGAGAGAGGGAATGGGCCGAGCGCATGTGATAGGAGGCAGGCTAACCAAGGTTAGGCCCAAGAATAGTTAAAGAATTTCTTCCGATTTTCTATTTTAGTTAATCCTGTTAATTCAAATAAGCTTTAGAAAATAATAAATAAAATCCAAAAATTCTAGAAAAATTCACAGAAATTCCTAGAGTTGTTTTGGACTTAAATAAAATAATTTCAACTTAAAATTGGTATTATATTTTGCAATTAAATTTGTTTAGCTTTGAAATAATTTTAGAAAACTTTTAAAATTCCGAGAAAATTCAATAAATTAATTAAATTTTATTTTCCAACTTTAACTCAAATAAAACCTCAAAATCTTTTAATAAATTTTATTTTTAACTTTTAAAACTTCAGAAATTAAATGAAGCAATAAAACTCTTTCAAATTTCGAAAAACCAATAAAATAATAACTTTAATTAATTTTAAATTGGTAATAACCTTGGGTCGTTAACCGGGTTGTGGTTATCGCCTGTGTCGATTAATGACCTGATCATGAGTGTATTTTGCTATGCCTTATCGTGCATCCACATATCCTGTGGGTATGGACTGGTCAATAATTTGCAAAGTTCCATCGCAGCTTGATCCTACCGTGTGGGTGGTCTTTATGGCTTGTCTTTCATGACTATGTTATTCCCACATGGCTCAAGAGGGGCCCTGATCTCTGCTGATTTCTATCCGCAGGGGTGAAACCTTAGAGTAGAGTGGATTCTTGGTGGGATGATGCATTGTAAAGGCCTTGTGGTAATCCTTCGTCGCATGCGCCGGAGTGTGTAAGTGGATAGTATAAGTGGATTACCTCTTGTGGGTAAAGCCGCACACCTCTCAGAGAGTGCAAAACTATTCAATAGCCGTGGTTCAATGCTATGGACATCCTAGCAAAGCCGCCAAAGTTAGACCTCTAGTTTGTTTTTCAAAATGGTTGGTTAAAAATGGTTTTGGATTTCTATCCAAATGGGTTGGGTAGGGAGCCTTGTGGTGAGGATATCCTTCACCATCATATTGATGAATGTTATCTAACCGAAAAATGAGACTTTGCAAATGAATTTTAATTATGTTTATATGCTTTGGAAATTACTACTTGTAATTGGAAATAAACATGGCTTTTACTTAAATTAACCATATAAGCTCTCCCTTGTGATATCCATGTATACATGTCATTCTCGTTAATTGTGATTTGTAACTTGAGAGCACAGCTTGTTGTGCTCACTTGCTTGATTAACCATTGAGCAGAGAGGACTTTGAGTATGATGAAGCTCAAGATGACTAGGTCGATCTCCAAATAATTGCATGTGGTGTATTGATGGACTTGACTTTTGTTTCCACTGTGTTTATTTCTCTTGTAGGTTTGTGTTTTAACCCTTGTAATCAACTCTTTTGTCGTTAATAACGCCTCTTGTGGATGTATGTTATCACTTGTAATTGCCGTGGAGAACTAGCCATTGATCCTGGGACCTGGTTCGGATCATAGGAGGTTTAGGACTTCTCCAAGTCTCATGACCTCCTCGGGTTGGTCTCTTGACCTCCCTCGTGTCTGTCATGGTTCTTGGGGAGGTCCCGAGTCTCAAGACCTCCTCGGGTTAGTTCCTCGACCTCCAGAGATCCACCTGACCTCCCGAGATCGCCTGAGAGATCCTTGGGACCTCCCGAGGTCCTAGTGGATTCTCAGGAGGTCCTAGAGGACCTCTCGGTGAAGTTCTCGGCCGGGTCGCCACATAATATCACTCAAAATCAACTATGTATTTATTTATATACTATTAGTGCTATCGTGATTGCTCACAGAGGACTAACCAAAGATCGATTGGGAGAAATTGATCATAGATTCATCGACGCCAACCTTTCGCAATTCTGAAGGCAAGCGATTCTCTTGAACATTAACATAGTTATATTAAATGTAAACCGCTTATTGTCAGATTATATGTTTATTGCATCAAAACTGTTTTCTCAAAATCAAATCAAATAAATGATAATGGGAAGATAAGGAAATGAGAATGAGTTGAGGAAGAAATGAGAATTACTAGGTTGGTAAAGGGGGGCCCGGACAGGAGAACGCGATGACGACGATGATGACGAGGTAAGAGGTGGGCCCCTTTTTACATATGGTTATAATATAAGGACAAACAAAACTCTTACTCGGTCTGAGGCCGTGAATTCAGTACCAACCATTTTCCCGTTTCGACGAGCAGAAAATGCTACCTTGTTACATAATTAAGCTCTCCACAGCGGGTCACTTTGGAGTGTTGGGAGCAAGAAGTGAGCCGCACCAAGGTGGAGTGTTGGGCGCTAGGGTAGAGAGCTGCACCAACCAATATTACTGGAACTTGGTGTACGACGAGGTCAGCAGTGTGACTAAATCAGCACCAACAGAAAGTAATAGGTGGAGACTTGATCACATAACCTGAAAAACATTCTGTATTCTGAACTCAAACCCGCATAAAAGGAAATGCAAGGGACCTGGCTCATTTAGAGCTCAGAATAATTGTGGGTAAAGTGGTACAAGCTTGCGCAGTGCTATACAAAATCATGAATTCATGCCATCCTCCTAGATTGGAGTCTACGGGAACCGCCAGGGGTCTTTCTTCTCTCCGAGTGACAAGTAGTCTTTTCATAATTAAAACTGCAACCTAAATTTTGTTAAAGTATTTTCAGAAAAAAGATGAATTAGAAAATGTAATGACAACAGAGATGAGGCATCTAGTGCATTTTTGCTATTAATGCTTGCTGAGTACACTCGTACTCAATCTTGTTAGTATTCTCCTTTGTAGATCCTAGTCCCGCCGAACTATCCCGAGTGGGACGAAGGACATGCATAGAATCCCCTGAATCATAATCCACTTAAGATCCTGAAGATTTACCTTAATCCTGAAGATTAACCCAGAAGGTAAAAATGTTGCCCACTTTTTCCCTAAGTGAGTTTTTTCTTGAAGATTTCTCACATAAATGTTTTTAATCTTGGGCAACAATGCAATACAACTTATGGATGCAATGTAGTCTTTGCTCTGATCCCTTTTTTTCCCATCGAAGTTTTTGGGAGGAGTTTTTAACGAGACATGTGCATGACGCAGTATTCACCCAAAGGGGAGTGTTAAGAAACCCCGATTAGGGGTTGATGGACATAATGCCAAACTACCCTGTGGGTTTAAGTCTTTAAATGGGACCTCCTTGTACTCGTAAAGATATCAATCAATTAATAAAAGAGGTTCCCCATATTGTGTCTCCATCTATTTGTCTATTTGTTGATTGTCTATTATCGGCGATTGGTTCCACGACTACTACTTTCTTCTACAATTTCAAATCTTAACATCATTCACCACATGTGTAAGTCAAAATGCAAGTGCCTTTCATCCAAAACTTTCTTTTATGCAAAATATTCATCAAATTTCCAAAACATCACGACATATTAGTCTTAACTCTGCCAATAATTTGTTTTTAACTCGATATTAATTTATAAATTATTTACATATCTATTGGAAATATAGACAATGTTTTAATTCCTGATTTTATTGTGAGGCAAAGATCACAGATAACTAGATAAGCATAGGGCTATGCTAACAGCAGGCAACACATTGTACTTCTAATCATACGCAAAGATAGGATTATCGCTTAATCGCACAAACAACTTACAATCGGGTTTGATTAAGAATAGGAAGCAGTGCAGGCTTGATGCAATGCAGTATGTAGATGAAGCAACTCAGTGAGTGATCATGCAAATGTGCTGCCAATAAACCTTATTGCCATCCCGTGTAGGTGAACTCATGACAATGGTTCGAGATACTGCCACCCTCCTTCCCTGTGCACGCCGAGGAAAAGGGACGGCTTGGTGTAACATCCCAATTTTCTGAGCTTTAAAAATCCTTTGAATAGTTAGTAGGATAAAATTCACCATTTGATTTCATTTGAATTTAAATCAAAAGCTTAATATGGACTTTGTACATCAAAACAATTTAATATGATTAAAGTCAACACCAACAATGGTCAAAACTATTTTATTTGGGTTCTATGAGCTTGGATGTATCTTCTAGAATTTTCTAGAATTTTTCTGAGTTCATTTGCTAGTTTCTAAGTTTTATTTGGAGTTCTTGCTATTTTCTAAAAAGAAAAGCTATTAAATCTCAGATAAACTGCAGTTCGGGCCGAATTCCTTAACTCCGCCCAATCCTATTCCCCGTCCGCCTGCTTCCTCGCTATGCCCGCCCATTCTCCCTCTCTCAGTGGGTCTCAGATCCCCTCTCGTATAAGGCGTCTGCACTTGGCCTTTTTTTCCGTCATCATACTCGAGGCCCAAATGACGCTTTTTTTTTCCTTTTCTTGGCGCCGCGCTTTGTGGCCCCGCTTCATCACTGGGTTCGTCCTCAAGCCCCCGACTGACTCTAAAGTCCGAAACCAAGACGTCTTCGCCACGGGTTCTCCTCGAACTCCCTCATCCCCAAGCCTATTTAAGCGAGCCGACCAGATCAATCTCGCCACCTCGTGGCTCCTCCTCAAACCCTAAAGCGCCGCCGATCGATTCGTTTCTTCTTCACGATTTCGCCCTGGTTCACACAAGAAGCTTCTTCACGAATCCTTCAGATTCGTCGATCTTCGACCACTCGTGAGCAACTTTTGGTGATCCCATGTCCTCGCCAACTCTAAGGCTCCCATCCGCTGTTGTTGGGCGCCTCCTTTGTCAAGCTTTCACTGCCGCCGCAAGCTCGCCCGCCAAGGCCTTCGCCACCGCCTTCGCCGCTATTGGAGCCGAGCCACCACCGTCAGAGCATCCCTGCTTCCCGGTTCGCTTTGGTATCTCCCCGAGCCCTCTCGCCTCGGCCGCCGCCATCGAACTTCCCGGTCGCCAGCCATGGCCACCGCCTCCTACTCGATTCTACGGTACAAATCAATCGCCACCGACCGCCACCTCACCTCTTGATCCCATGTGGCATCTCGATGTCAATCAGATTTGTGCCATGTGGCATCTCCAATCATCTCAACCGATCCAATCTGATAGACCTAGTCCACATACACCCTATCTATGCCAAGGGGTCCCACCGCACGTGGATTTTTTATTTCTTTCCAAAGGAAATCCTTCACGACGCCACCGACGCCATTATTCCGATTTTCTCGTTAAAGAATAATTTGGGATAATCCAAAATTAGGTTTCTTTTAGATTCAATCGCCCAAAGCCCATATCTTTTGCATCCGAACTCCGCTTGAGCCCATTCAAATTTCTAAATTCATCTAAATTCCAGATCTATCTATCTAAGATTTTTATTTAATTTTTGGAGTTTGTTTTGCCTTTGCTATTTATTTGTATTGTTCGCTTGTTTTGTTTTTGTATAGACGCCGACATTTCTAGAAGGTTTGAAGAAGAAGGAACACCTCAAGAGCAAGATCGGTATTTTAGACCTATTCCAAGGCAAGTTATACCTTTGATCATATTGAACCCAGCTTTTCAAAAGTTATATTGATTTAAATTATTGCATTTACTTTAATTATTTATTTCAATGCTTTTGGGATTAGTTAATATCCAATTTGTTACTTAATCCTCCTTGTCTAATTGTATGCCAAAATCTTTTGTCACCCTAGTTTGGTTTATTTAGTTGGTGCTATTTTATTACCAACGGGATGGTTAGATGTGATTAGATTGCTTAGCCATGCTACGAGTCATCATTTTATGTGAGTCGCAATAATAAACTTGACTAAGTGACTATGGAACCATTTGATAAAACCGTAGCACTATGTGCTATTACTCATTGATGGCATATGTTGCACTTAACCAACAGGTGGGAAAGGATTTAGATGGAGGCAAGTGGATCAAGATATTTTGGCGGAGCTATGCGTGGCGTAATAACCTGTGGTACATAGGATTTGTAGTTTAATTGGAAGTCTTGCCTTGGTCAATTAAGGACTTAACTCTTGTACGCCATTGAACTGGCCTTTTCAGACAACCACATGCCGGTATGGGACGAGCCTAACTTAGTAAGTTATGGAGTCTTGACATTGATTACTCAAAGTTGTAGGTTAGGGCAGGTGTGGGTGGAGGTGTGCTACCAAGTAGTCACATCACTGGGCTGTTCATTGTGTCCTCGCCATCAACGGTGTGTGCTCTGACCGACTTCCCGTGGGGTTGTCCGATGGTTTGTAAGCAATAATCGAGTATCAATGTTTGAGATGAAGTTTCGAAGGTTTTGTTATGATTGCTCAATCGCATACTTCGTATGGCGTAGTCATGGCGCATATGATGAGTTAATCGTAGTATTGTGGGTAAAGTGTACAACCTTCGCAGAGTGTTAATCAATCTATTCAATAGCCGATCCGGGGTCATGGATATGCTCTGGGATTTCACACGAGGGGTAGATTTTCATGAAAACCTTGGGAAGGAGCTGTGACTTAAGTCATATGGCTATGTGAATAACTTGTTTAGGACATGTGTCTTTGGAAAACAACCCATGAAATTACTATTAGTTATTTGTTTTACTTATGCTTCCAATCTATTATTCATATTCAAATTGCAAATGTTTCATCTTCTTGAAAAAAAGAACCACGTAAGCCATTCCTTTGGAATAAGCTCCGCATCTATAATTGCATTTACGTGGTATGACTTATGAGAAATGCGGTGGTACTCATGCTTGCTTTATTAAAACAAGCGTATGAAGGGATTCTACCAACAAGGTCTACTTCAAGGATCGTGGAGAACTAGGTGCGCTTACCCCAAATTTATTGTCGTGGGCATATGGATGGGCTTCAACGGGTTATTCTGCTTGTTTCACGCAGCCTTCATTGAGCAATTTGCCCTCTCAAGCATTAATTGTAAGCTTTGACCATAAGGTCTTTACTCGATGTTTATTGTTATTTGCCTATTTATTAGTCATCTTTGTATATAGAAATGATATTTCACTAATGTTGCCAGCAGGTGCACTAGCGTGATCCTAGACTAGTGCAAGATACACAGAGGGTCCAGATCTGCATATTTTGGGTCCCGACACTTGGTTCGAGATAGCACAACACACCAATACAGCTTGAAGTGTAGAGGAAGCGTAAGATTGGGAGAAAATCAATTAGTCACATCTGGACATCTTCACTGTGTCTAGACGCCTTGGAGATACTTTTAAGGTCGGAGACAATTACTCTCTAGTAACCTGCTCATAAAGTCATTGATGGTGTGAAACCAAACGTGAGTGAGAGGGGGACGTCGGCCATGCTACGGGCCTACGTCCACGAGAGTGAGTGTAACATAGGGGTTTATACAGGTTCGAGGGTCTGGGAGGACCGCCCTGACTCTCTCGCTTGCGGGTCTGCGGGGTTCGAGAATCCTCCCAAGGCTCACCTAGTGACTTGTTTCTATGTATTGCTCAAGAGTTCTCCTTTGAAGGAAGGGATACATGGGGTATTTATAGGCTCCCCAAGCCCTGCATAAAATGACCACAATGCCCCTTGAGGGTTGGCTACTCTAAGAATACAATGGGGTATTACGGGCTTTTCTGGTACAAGCCCAGAGGACACAGATGGTTTCTCGCCAGTAATTACATTTTCAAATTCAATGAGTCAGTATTCATCACGGAGTGGGTCCCACCGCTAAAAGGATAAAATATTTCTCCAACAAGAGTCTCGGCCCCTTGGAGTTTCGGGAAAAACACCAAAGGGATGTTTTTAATTGTGCCTCTTCTTTATGGATGTCGATAACCAAAATTGCATGTTCGACTCAAGCATTAATATCTCCCGGTTTTGGTCTAAAGGATGAACGCAAAAAGCTTGTTTCTTTTGGATGTGGTGCTAGCTGTCCCGATTTGAGCTACCAGACGCATGGTAAAATGCGTTCACGTGTCCTCATGTGAAACAAAGCAGAGACTATTTAATGCATTGATACAGCACTAAAATGGGTAGCCGTGGAGCTAGCAGCGACCCATTGGACCGAGTGCTATGGAGATAGAGCATCCATTGAACCAAACGCCGCCGAGGGGAATCCAAGCCAAGGTATGCGAGTTTACTCTCTACCCTCTATTGTTCCTTCACATAAAACCATTGGTCTCGGTCTCTATTAGCCATTCAAAGCATTGGATTCGGCTTATGCCTCCTGTTAGTCATTCAGTAGACCTGGCTCACTCGATCGCCACGGCTTAGCACTGCCTCTCCTTCCCTTTTCCGCAGTAGCTCCTCTCTTTCTCGGCCTCTCCACACGGCTCCTCTCCTCCTCCGTTCTTCCTCTACTGATGGAGAACTGGCTCAGGCTTAAGCTCTGGGACTCACCCCACCGCCACCTTTCCCAAGGCCATGTTCCTACCCTCCCAGCCTCCCGCGATCACAAAGGCTTGGC